>CAJVPT010002671.1:0-17031 GCA_910592055.1 Acaulospora colombiana
AGTCTTAATACTTTCCTTAAAACAACTTGAAGTATGACTTCAAGAGTCACTTCTACCCTTCCCCTATTGTTTATAAACCTCTTCACTCAAAAACTTGACTCCTAGTGATCAAGAAAAGTCAAGCAATACCTTTGATACCAACAGCTTTAAGCTCAGCATTTTCAACAGCAGTATTTCTATCATTCTGCTCCAGTTTCACAAATCTGGATTCATGTTCTTCCAAAGCTTGTTTTAATTTTACGTTCTCAGCTTTAAGTTCGATGTTCTCAGCCTCAACTTCGGAAAATTTTTTTCTAAGTTCAGGAATCTCAGCATTCTCTTTTCTAAGTTCAGTAATCTCGGATGCAAACCTAGAGTTTAATTCTCTCAAGGTATTGATTGTTAATTGATCGTTTAACATTGTTTTATACAAGATGTAGATACAGTATATTCAAAAGGTTAATCACACGAAAAAAATATCTGTAAAAATCGCATTAACATTCTTATTGTAAAAATTAATCAAAAGAATCAAATCTATCTATGGTTACATACTAGTGTCTACGTTATAAATTCTCCACATACTGTATCTAAATTATCTAAACTACAACATTAACTGTGATACAGTTTTATTTATTATCATATTCTGGATAGAATAAAAATGTCAATACGAAGCATGCAATCCCCAATGTGTTGTCCGTTATCCGGACTTGTCTTTTTCGAACTCTAGAGAAGAAGGTCGAAAGTTTATATTGCTTACCTTTTGCAGTATTAATAAATTTCTCGGAAATCTGTACGAAAGAGTGGTTATAAGTTTGTAAGTCCAGAAGGTGGTTCATTGTCACAAATGAAGTATTCATACCTTAATTGCGTGTTTGAGCTTTCGACTAAAATAAAGAATATTGATCATTATTTCTGATTGCAGGATTTAATTGAATCTAGTATGCGAATATTACCTTAACAATGCGCATTCGTGAATTTAAAAGCAGACAACCGTTAAAAATTTTTATAACAATGTAATAGTAGTAAAGTTAATATCTCGTACATTTATAACATGTTTTTTAAACCATTGAGCTGACGAAATTGACATATCGATATGATCGTTATCTTATCAAAACGCGTCCATTAAACTGATTGACGTGAAATCGATCAACAAAAATCTTTTTTTTTTTCACCGCTATTATCAAGGAAAGTTGAAATCAGATTACTTCTGACGACCCACAATATCTGACACCCGTATGGCAGAGCGAGATTACTATCTAGTCAATTCCTGCGGTTGTTGTTTAGAGTAAGGCGTAGGCTATCCTCTTTGACGCATCGTTCATTCGCCTGAATGGACTTTCTCATTGTAGTTCACGCCTGTGTTCTTGAATCTAGTATATTGGATGTAGTGCTTCCTACACCTGCAGGGCGAAGCATAGCAATTGCGTTATGTACCTCCCTGTGGCGGATGCTTGGTAGAGATCTGGGGGGCTACCCTCTTTGACGTATTGTTTGCCCACTGAGGCAAACTTTCTCATGGTAGTTTATGCCTTCCATTCTCTAACCAGAAAGCATTGCATCAAGCCAGTATCTTCGTATCATTCTTGCATGCTTTTGACTTTTTGCATTTTTCTTTCGTGAATCTAATTAGTTTTATTTTTATAAGGATGGATTTTGAAAATCAAATTATAGATTACTTTCGATTGAATGATTATACCGGATGGAGTGTATTTGAAGTCCTGCGCTACATATCGAATAACATTAATTTTACAAGTGAAAATATGAATGATATTGGTGACTCCTTGAAAAGACAATTAGAAATTTTATCTGATCACAAAAGTCTTCGCGTGGCAGCAAGAAACAGGGCTATCAAACTTCTTGAAAACCTGCAGGAGACTCTCACAAAATGAAGAGAGATTTTGAGTTTCATTGAAAGTCAAGATCTAAGATTTGCTGAGGTTGGTAACACTGATCTATTGTGTGTACTTTATGATTAAAGATTAATTTTTTATATATTATCATAGAATCGATATAAAATAAATGTTGAATTAAGTGTCGTTACTGATAAAACGTCCATGACAGGAAAGACTAGCGAAAAATTTGCAAGAGTAAGTATTATTATTTAATAAATTCCTGGAAAATTATCCAATCAGATAATTTTATTGAGTCTCTTGATATACTCCAGTCTTTGAATAACGATCGTGACATAAAGGGGCTCTGAAAATCAAGGTTCCAGTACAAAAACACAGACTACTGTTAATAATGAACAAGAAGAAAATAAACAGGAAGAAAACGAAGGTGAAGATGTAATTGCCGACGAAAGTAGTGTTAGTAAAATTCATTTCCGGTAATATTTTCCGTTGGTATTTTAGGAAAAATAACAATTTTTCTATAGACGATGTGTGTTAAGGATATCCTTGAAGACTCGATTCAAGTTTCATCTGTCATAAAGGAAGTTACAAAAATCTTTTTAGGTAAATTCCCCAAGACATCTATAATGGATCTACGCCAAAATCAAAATTTTCATTATTTCTGGATTTGGAACTTCAAAAAACCATTTTGCACGAAGTTTTTGATGAAATTGACAAATATATTATTGATGATATCCACGAATATCTTACGTCGTTTTTCAATGAAGATTTCACTGCGCAGGGCTGGGATAATGCCATCAACAATATAGACTTCAATAGAAGTGATTCAGAACACTTGAGGAATATTAAAAAATTAATACAGGAAACTTGACCTAAATTGTAAGGACAAGAGAGAACTTACGCAATTTATTATAGTAACATTTGTCCAATTTATTATCTATTTTTTATTCGTTTTAGTTTAAAAGCGTTTTCATTGGAGGATATTAATCCGTTGAGGGATATTACAATCCTGGAAAGGCCGCATCTTAACCAGTTTGTGCACCCAATAATCGACTCGGCATTGTGGAATTTTGCCAAGGTTAATTACACGTAGCAAGTAGCTTGAACTTATGTTTATCTACATAAATTATATAATGAATAAAATGCTTTCATATTATATAGTGGTGAAATGCCTCTGAAAGGTCTTGGAACTACGTAGAATACGGGCCGATGGAGTAGGATTTCTCAATGACGTAGTAAACTACCCTATAGTTTGTGGTGAGGGAGCTAGACCGGGTGCACCACAGAAAAAAAAGCGTGGATGATGATATCAAGAATGCAAGTAGCATGGCAACATTATATAACAATATCGTCATAGAAGAAGCTGATGCACGCCGACAACTTTTTAAAGACTTAAGAGTTTATGGTTTAACTGCATTCAAAACCGAATTGTCACTAACAATGATGGATCTTAGAAGTTTGCATTACATAAATTTGTATTAAAACGTTTCATAAAATGAGAAAGTTGATCACATTCAATTCCAGGTGTACATAGGTTATTCGAGGTTGGTCATTTCTGCCTACCGAAAAGCTGGGTTGATATGCCAAACTTTGTGTGGTTATATGAGGCAATAATCAAATGGGCTGTAAGTACTTACATGCTTTCATTATCTATCTGCATTTTATGTGCTCATCAAAATTAACAATTGCATTTTTTGTAAATATAGTTATGTGTTAATTCAACACGAAATGGATTAATCGAACATAGAAAAAAAAGAAGGGTGAGCCGATACTCTGAAGTTGGCATCGCAAAAAAATTAGCACCATTAAGGGATCAACATGAATAGACTCGATTATTTCGCATTCCCTTGAAAATTAATAAAATTCGCACAATTCTTTCTTGAGTAGAATTATTTGGGTCACCTCCATGAGAAAATTCGTATTTTTCGTGTTGCATTCCTTTAACTTTTTATGAGGCACAGATTTATTCGAAAAATCACGTGCGCGTTACAAATTGTAACGCCGATCATTTTTTCCTAGAAAAATTCCCGATTTATTTAATAAAATTGTACAGTTATTGCTTTAGACATGTGAGATGGAATAACTATATATACATCGCCAGAGGCAAACAGAGTGGCTATTTTTTGGTAATTTTTTCTTGCACGCGTCGCCTCTTCTTATTTTCAGGCTCATCACACGCCAACACTCTATCTTTCAATAACCCCACGATTATACTAATCACCTATTTTATATCATCTTTCAAATTTTCCTGATTTCCTTTAAGTGCCTTTTTCGTAAGATTTATCTGATATTCACTATTACTTGTACAAAAAATACCTTCGGAAGTAAACATGATAAAATGCCAATCCGCACCTAAAAATAAGTCCGATAATCAGTAAAATACATAACCGCGAAACCCGGGGTCTCTCCCTTACTAAATATCAAGAATAGTTTCACATACCCGTTGACACAATCCCATATAGATAGTCGTAATCTTCACCCTTGAACGCTTCATCTGCGGTTCGCTTCTTCTTGTTCATGTGGAGGGAACTCTCGAGTTGTTTTATATTTTGAAGGTAGCCAATCTTAACATCTCATGGTTTTCCCTCAGTGATACACAAAAGATCCTCCATCCCAGTTATAGCGTAATCAACTCTTCCGGACGCTTCTTCAACGCGTTGCTTCGTTAGCCTCTATAATTGATTTTACATTCGTTAACCGTAGTATTATTTCGTTCATACACTGTTTAAGGGCTTTATCGTCATCATCGATTTTTACGGAATCTATAAACAGAAAAACGTCTCAGTCACTTCGTGAACTTGGTTCACAAATAATTCACTTTTCCAGAAGCAAAGCTTCATTCTTCCCAGAATAGAAAAAAATGACCTATTGAAATACAACATACCTGGAATGAATTGCTTGATGCTTGTTATATCCTCACCGTTAACCTTGTATTTTCTTAAGACTTCTTTCAACTCCTCCACCGCTTTATATGTCGAGAAACCTCTTAATTTTTGCTCGATAAAATCTACAAGAACGGTTGCTGGTCCTCCTTTCATGCCATATTGCTCAAGCTTTTCCTCAGAAATGCACGGCCAAAAATCCTTTCATTACGTAGGATCTTGAAATCCGCCTCAATAAGTTTTAGATCTCGCCTCTGTAAATAGTTAATAAGCTCCTCTGTGTCTAGATCTCTCCCAACGTCCGCCATTGTTCGTGTTGACCTTTCTTCCGTTAAAGTAGAGGTTGCAGAGATTGGTGAGGAGGGTGTTGAATCGTGAGAAGACAGTTTTTTATAATGGCGTATGGCGTAATGAATCTGGTTTATGCTATGCGTTATGACCTCCGGCTGAAGTGAGATAATGCAAGGAATAGAATGAAAATTTTTTTGGACGGATCAGTGTCTATTTATAGTATATGGATTACGCAGGTTACAAAGTTGGTAGACATACGACGATCTCGGAGATTGCGGAGATTTCGACTTCCTACAACATAAGTCTTTCAACATACGCACTAATGAAGATTGTCGAGTTGACCTTCTAGCCTAAATACGTATAGCGAAAAAAAAGATTTACGCATGTTTCACAAACTTCTACGTTGATCACTGATTCGTCGATTAAATACGTAACGCGATTTACAGTATATACTTTCCTTATCTCATATGTACCCGCTATAGCCACCTCCGGCAAGGGAACACTAATTAGTTTTAAAAGAACCATAAGGGGAATGGGGTTATCATTTCGCATTAGTAGTTTAATCAAAGTTCATATGCTACAATGACTTTGAATTTCCTAGATCATCGCGATCATCGACTTTTTTACTCTCCCGGTGGGTCGTCGAAATTAAGGGGTGTTTTACCGGATGCAAACGCAGGCAAAACCTGGCCATGCTAAGTAGTTAACCGAAAAAATAACGAAAATGGAGTTGGCTTTGGAATAGATTTAATGGTTCTGGACAGTATAAAATACTTTATTTTTTCCTCTTGTAAGATGGGTACCAATAACGTTTTTTAATGCTAATTTGAAGTAATGTACCGTCGTTCAATGTACCGCTATTAATTAAGACTATAAAAACATATTTACTTACTGTGAACTTTCAATTTAGGACTGAGAAGTACTAACGATAACACCGTTCCCAAGAGCAACAATAACACCACCTCCAAGAGTAACGATAATAAAATCTCCGAGACCAATTATTCTAGCATCCTATCATTTTCCGCACCAAGAGTCAGCAAACAAAGGAAGCCGAGACAAAATTTATCTTGTAAGTGATTTTTGTGATATAATTTCTCCATGAAACATAATCTCGTCATATACACATGTGGCTAACAGAACTATGTCTTTAATAAAAAATAGATAAAAAGACCTGGGGGAAAACGTCAAAAGATAATTTAGAGCGTGATAAGAAGAATGATGACAATGAATGTCTAAATCCTGGTCAACGCGAGGAAATGTTAGATCAAGCATATAACTGATCCATCCTTTCTGGCGCGAGCCTATCTGATTAATCATATATCTTTTTTTTTTATCTGTATGCCGTTTGGCAATTTTTTCATATGTGCTTTAGCACTAATTCCGTTATAATAAAGAACGGGTAGTGGACACTCGATTTTCTTTGATTTTTTATTGTAGAACAATGGCTCTTCTAGCCTATACATGACATCGCCCATTATAACGTGATGAGATTTGTGTCAGAGATACTAGCTTCATTATGCGAAGCATGGTCAAGGCCCTATAAAGCTCGATATTTAACTTTACCTTTTACTTTACGCTTTAGAATGGGACGTTTCATATGTATAACTTCTATTCCCGAACTAGATGTGGAAGAATCACCTGAATCGTTGTCTGAAGTATCTGAATCAGAAGTGCCCGAATTAGAAGTTGCAGAGATATTTGATCTGTGGGATAGTGAATCTTTCGATTTCCCAGGAAGTATTTTGTAGGGCGAGCCCATTGCTATGCAATAAAAATCATGAATATCTCTTTTATTAATAGATACATTAACCCTTGGTTTCTTTTTAGCTTTGGTTGTGCCAACTTTCCGGCTGAGGTCCTTAATGCGCAAGGTGGTTCTTACAAAAGCGTTTTCTGCATCTGTTACTATTTCCGGTAAATACGTCTGAAGCCCATCGTTATTGCGTCCATAGAACCAATTATTACCAAGCAGGATATAATTAGGCGTCTTGGAGTCATATTTTTCTACAAGTACTTCAGTCGGGATTGTGATGGATTCATAATTCTTCTCTGACGAATTTACTATCTTTTTCTTCCGGAGTCAACTTTCTGCTAATTTTACCACCGATTTTCTTGAGGAGCTTATCAGTACATATAGAGACCCCCCAAAATCCTGGTTCAAGGCGACAATTAACCTTTCGTGATCCTACTTTAGCTTTGACTATCTTCACTTTCATGATGATAATTTATATTATGTGTTATTATTATTATTATTATTTTTTAATGCTGGCTTGGCCAAGTTTATTAGCAAGGTTTTACTGTATAGGTACATACGACCAAAAGAAAACAATGACAAACTATTAAACTAATGATAGGTTAAAAAACCACTTCATAGCTAAACCATCTTCAGACAGAGACCTGATGAAAGGGCCATTGGGTGATAAAAATTTTTTAAGGAGGTTAGTGTTTGTAATGAATCTGTATCTATCACAGATACTCTGGTCTGTTTTGTTATTGTGTTTGATACCCTACTCTACTATTTTTATTCAAGGAAGAAAAATGATGTTAGGATTATACAAATTTAAACAAGGGTAAAGATTCTACATTGCAAAAAAGGCACTGGAAGGAGGAGGGGAAATGGTTTGATTATGGATGACTTGGAAACACACTACTACTACCATGTTGATACTATAGGCCGGTTACTCTTTGAGGGTTTCATTAGTTCAGGACATACTGTCTGTTCCTTCACTGCTTTCAGTATCTTTATGTTGTGATCCTTGTCTGCCAGTTTATTCCTTTTCCTTCCATATCCTATCCAGTATGGGATCTTCTATTGATGTTCTTTTAGGTGATGATATGTCAAATTTCAAAGAGCTCTAGGACATAAGTAAAAAAGCACTGGAGATTACAAAAACCTCCAACCTAGAAAGGTCTTGTTTCTTCCAGCATACACTTTTTTCAGCTTGATAAATATCATACTGTTTTCTCCAGGATACTACTATCTGTAAAAATTGAACCATTGTTTAATGTCCCTGTAACATATTCTTCAGTTACATAGGATTGTATGACTATATATTGATGTTGTTGATTAGATGCAAATAATCCTAAGATCTCCTTGATCTCCCAAAATTCATGCTGATAAAGAATAGGTGTGATATTTTTAAGGCATCATTCTCATTCTGTATTTCTTTGAGCCTAGTCTTCCTTTTTCTTTCTTAATAGAAGAAGGGAAGAATATGTTTTTTCTCTTTCTCTTAGCCAATGATATAAGAGTTGACAGTATCCTTATTCACTCGTACCAGAGCATAAGACTTATGGTAGACCTCAGGTTCTTATAGAGCTGGGGAAATGTATTTAGACATGTGAAGTGATCAATAGGATCTTGTTTATTTCTTTTACTAAAGTGATCTATTCATCCAATCACAGTGTGAGGAACTTTGTAATACTTAAAATTTAAAGTTAAGCTAAGGTAGGCAAAATTATTTAGAAAAAATCAAGAACTAGTATTATGAGAAGGTAACAAGGCAACAAGAGAGTAAAAAAGCTGTCTCTCATCAAGTACATATTTTTGTAGTATTTCTCTATAGTGCAAGGTGATGGCACCTTAATTCTTCTTCCTTTCAAAACTTTTTTATTATATGTAGGAAAGGTGTTTCTTGACTTTTTATGATCACTAGAGGTCAGGTTTTTGTTTGAAGAGGAGAGTAAACAATAAGAGGGAAAGTAGTTAATGGCTCTTGAAGCTTCTTTAAGTTGGTTTAAGAAAAGTGATAAGACTTTATTAGTTTATAAGTATAAAAACTTCTTGTAAACATCTTTTTTGTATGTAGTTAGAGGATCAATAGAAAGAGTTTTTGTTATATTATGTTTTATATACTGTATCTTTGCTGAAAAAATGTTTAAATTTGCTATATTTATTTGATTTATACATTTATATATTATTTTTTGCATTAAATATATTTGACTAGTCAAGATATTTTATAATCAATGATAAATGATTAGGAATAGTTCTACTAATCTTCCTGATATAATCATTGATTGTAGAAATTAAATTTGTTCTATCTAATGATGGACCTCTAAAGATTAGAATAGATGGATTAGACCATTTTTCATCTGAATAATCAGGATATTCAATTTTAATTTTTAGATCAAATTTTTTCATTACTTCTTCACTAATCCTTTTACATCCCTCCAAACTAAGATATTTTAGATTAGTACAGTTACTAGCTATTTCCTTGACAGTTTTATTACCAATTGATAGTTGCCAAGCTCAATATGCCTAAGTTTTGAGCATGAGCGAACAATTTCAATAATACATTGATTAGTAAGACATACAGTATATATGAATTAAGACTTGGATGCTATAATTTCAGAGAATATCTCACAATTTCTATAATTGATATGTTAAAGAAACCATCACTTTGATTGAGAATGAGAGTGCGTATATCTGGACATAAGTGTAGAATTGCACTAATCAATGCATCTTTAATTTTTAAACCTTATAATCTGAGATATACTTTCTTGGAGTGATAGGTTGGCTTTATCTTTCCACATATGACTTTTTTAAAATTTATCAATTGTCAAGTAAGAGCTCAAGGCATCTTTTGACCATATGGACCTTTCTGATAATTTTTTTCTGAATAAAACTCAATATGACTTCATAGAATAGGAGCACCACAATGATACCAAAAGTGGTTAACAAATAAAGTGGGATAGAGGAATAAATTATTTCTAAAAAATATAAGACCTGTGCTAGCAATTCTGGTAAATTAAAAATATTAAGCTGTTGCATTATTCTCAAGTAATGTATATCTTCAATTGAAAAAACAACTAATATTTAGATAAATGGTTCACATGTTTAGTTATCAGTTTTTAAAAGTAACTTTACTCGTTAATAATATCGATCTTTGGCTTGCTTCATAAAGGATCTTCAGGCCTATAGAAGTATTTAATTGCTATACCCTGGATAATTTTAGCTGAATTTATTTTTTGAATAAGATTTTATTTAAGTAATTGACTATTTCATTTAGAGGTTTTTTTGTCCTGAATCTAACCACCTCTTTTTTATTTTCTTGTAATAAACTATTAAAGAAAGTCTTCTTAAGATTTTGATTATCTAAATCATATTCAATGTTGTAGCATATACCTTTATCTTCTTGAAATAATCATTCACCGATTGATTAAATTGTGTAGGTGGTGGAGTTTTTGTTTTAATAACGGATACATTAGTTCTATCAAGTAATGTAAGAGTGTTATTGGAAAAATCTACTTTCATCATGTTTTCTTGAAATCATGGATAACCTAATACTAGTATAAATTTAAGATGTAGTTCATTAGAAATAAAAATATCAGTAATTTTTACTTGTTTTCATTTAGGATCTTGAAATATGGTTAAAATCTTTATTTCACAAATTATTACTAATATATCGATCTTGTTAATGAGATTATATATTTTTACATTACAGGTATAATTGATTTTTAAGCCTACTTTATTTACTATTTCCTTACTTATAATATTATAATTAATACCAGAATCCAATATAATGGTTACTGATGCTTTATTAATTTTGCAAGATAAAATTTTCATAGTGATACTTTACTATATCAATATATTTAATTTTACACTTTCAAATTTGTATTGATAAATAATAATTTCACATTTACAATGACTGAAGCTAATAACAATATTGATAACAACCCAATGGAAGAATCCATAAAAAACTTTAAACGATATTTGATTGACGTCAATAATGAAGTTGCAGAGGGCATAGTCAATTCAGGCTTAAAATGTTTAATTATCACTTATAAGGTTGCAAAAAAATTTGATTTTATAAAAGATAAAAGTTTACTCAATAGTAAAGCTAATGCCAAGACATATATTATCAATAAAGTGATATATAATATTGCTAAACAAGTATCAGATAAAAAAAATCTAAATCTCTCTTCACCGATTACTAGAGATAGTGAAGCCTGAGATTCAACAAGTTATTATAAATGTGATAGCAAACCTAAATATCTCTCAAAGAAATTATACACCATATTTATAATTTATTTAAATTAGAATATTAATTTATTGGTTTTATAATAAGATAAAAATACTATAAAATATATAAATAAAATAATATGATTTATCACTTTTTCAAAAACAAAATTTTCTTATAAGAAAATTTTCACAAAAGTAAATCATGAAATGAAGTTTTTATATAAACTAATATCATAATAAACATTTCTATAGAGATTAGTCTTCTCTATGATATTGTTTTCAAATACTCAAAACTAACTAAACAGTTATCTCAAGTTAAAGAGCTCTTTATAAAATAAATTGGAAGGGCTTCCTCTATTTGTTTTAGTAATTCTAAATAAACCACCATCTTTACCTAGCAAGTAAACACTGGTTCTTCTAAAAAGAAAAGAAAATAAAGACTATATAAAAACTGACTTTAAGGAAAAAAATTAGATCTAACTATATATAAATAATCTAAAGTCTTACAACCTCTGCCTTCAAAAGTATATAAGTGTATAGTCTGTAAAGAAGTCTTTAATAGTTATTCAACAAGAAAAAGATACTTCAATCGTATATATAAACTAATAGCTATGGAAGTTAAGATTTCAAAAACTTCAAAAAAGAAGTGAAATATTATCTATTTTATTACTACAGACAATGTAACAAAGCTCATCAATACCAATATTGTATTAATAATTTAATATGGACTTAATTATTAGTGTTATTAAATTATCATAACAAAATAAATCAGACAATTATTTGTTCTATTCTATTAGTAGATCAACACCAGACAGCTCATTTTTAATAACAAATTGTAATCTTATTAACAACTCCTTTGGTTTAATTGTAAGGGGCTATGATACATATAGAAACTTATCTATTAATCAGAAAAATTATTTTCTTAAAGATTGGATAAATAAGTGAATTCTTGATAATAAATTTTACTTCAAATATAAAAGTATCTTAAATGATATTTTTTATTTAGATTTAACTAGTCAAAAAAGTAAATTATACACCAGTCATATATATATCAATATATACTTATTGAATTTTTGTAAGTCTAGTAATCAGAAGATCTTGATAAAAAAAGAAATTCATTAGCACTATATAGAAGTATCTAAAATCATAATACAGGTTAGAGTATATAATCATCTAATAACCAAATTACTTTAAAAATTATTTAGAGAAAAATACAAATAATATCATATATTCTTTTTTATTAGTTATTATACAGTATATAGAAATTATATAATTAGATAGTTTTTATTATATTAAAAATAGTTGAGCTATAGTAATATAATTAGTTTATATAACAATATTATAATATGTAATATATTATTTATATTGTTATACAATTTTAAGATGTGCTTAACATCATATAATATATTTAATTTTTTTTTTTTTTTTTTTTTTGAAATGACGACTTAGCCTTGTTTTATTAAAGTTTCAAGACATGGCAAATGAATGCATATACAAGAAATAATTATTAATAAAACACTCCTAGAATTGTCTGTGAGTAGTTAAGAATTTTACGCTACTACTACCACTTTGACTCTGTAAGCTGGTTACTCTTCGAGGACTTCATTGGTCGAGAGTGTATTGCCTGTTTCTTGGCTACTTTCAGTGTCTCCATGTTGTAAAATTCTGGCCACTCCAATCCACGGGATGGCTTGTTGTCGAGGAGAATAACTTGGATCAATCTAATTCATGTACCGGGAAAAAAGATCTGTCGATCCTCCTAGATTCCCCTTAACAAATGTGCTCAGGTGAGACATATCATCCCAAAGAAAAATTTTAAGAGAGGTGGTTGTGTTCGAAGGATATGTTGGTATACAATGAGAATTTGGAAGTATCAAAATCCTCCAAAAAGATACTATCCCAGGTGTTGTTATGTTTGTTGGAGAGGAGAAGGAGGGAGAGGTCTTTGTTGGCTATCCGATGAATCCTATTCCAATAGTTCTCTTTCCAAGATACCACTGATTTAGGAGTTTTGCTTGTCCTGTATCCACCTGCATCCCAGATTGACTTATGGTAGACCCCAGGTTCTTATGGAGCTGAGAAAATACATTCAGACATGTGATGTGACCAATAGGAGCTTGTTTACTTCTTTTACTAATGTGATCTCTATCTGTTCAATCACGGTGTGAGAAACTTTGTGCTACTCAATATTCAGGGTTAAACTGAGGTAGGCAAAATTCCCCAGAAAAAACCCTGAACGAGCACTATGAGAAGTCAAACAGATGACAAGAAAGTGGGGAAGCTGTCTCTCATCATTACAGAACTTCTGTGTTGTTTCTCTATGGTGTGAGATAATGGCACATTAGTTCTTCTTCCTTTCAGAACTTTCTTGCCCTTGGTAGGAAAGGTGTTGTCTTGACTTTCAGGTCACTAGTGGTCAAGTTTTTGCTTAAAGAGGAGTATTAACAAGAAGAAAGGGAAGTAATGATGACTCTTGAAATTTTTTCAAGTTGGTTTAAAGAAAGTATTAAGGTTTTATTAACATAGAAGTATGAAAACTTCTTGTGAACGTCTTTTTTGTGTGTAGTCAGAGGATCAGCGATATAATATATTTAATAAAGAATATAGCTTATCTCTAATAATAACTAATATATCTAATAGACTTAACCACAATATTGGATCTTTTAGGTTAAGACTTTGGAATTTAGAACTACTAATCAAAGTCAATATTCACAAAAAAGCAGTAACAATTTATATAGACAATCTTTGTATTAACTATCAATACATTAGAATAAATACTCATGCTATAATATGCAAAGGCAATAAAGCAAACATTTTTAAAACATTTCTCCAAATTGTCAATAAGTAGATTAGTAGCAAAAAACAACAAATTCTTCAAAAAATATTAACCAATAAACTAAATAAGATAGAAAGTGGCTGGATTTAAGAAAAAAAAAGTTATATTGCAAGGGGCATTAACAAAAGATCTTCTTAAAATAATAAAGATATAAACAATAAATGAAAACTAAAAAGAAACTATCAATAACATTGTCAATATATTTTTAATTACTCTTTAGAGTATATAACAATAGAAATATGAACTTTTTATATAGTAAGAAATAAATCAAAATATAATCAAAAAAGATAAAAAGAAATGAAAAACACTAGACAAAAAAACTATTATACACAAATTATATATTTCAGGAATTAATTAAATCATAAAACACTCTAGTTAATATAATATCAACTGGAATACAATATATTTTTTTAAAACAAAGTTTTTATAAAATAGATAGAGCCTTAATAAATTAGTTAAGTATATATCAGTACTTAACAATAAGCTGCACAATAGAACTATCCTTAGTGAGTTTAATTAGATAGCCAGAGAGTTAAATTTATGTAAAATAAATTTGTACATATTTATAAATAATATTTAATAAACAAGATATAAACCACCCATTAAAAAAAAATAAAATAAATAAAATCAAAATAATATACCAAATTTTTTAAAAAATAATAAACTATTGGTTATAAAATACAATTAAATTTTTTTATTAGTTAAATTTTTACTCAAACTTTTTTCCATTGATCCTTTTTTTCTTAAAAATTTCCTTTTTTAATAATTTTGGGAAAAAAGAAAGAAATTGAATGAAAGAGGTAAGTCTTCAAAGAGAACCTAGAAAACAATATAGTTCAGAGTAACCCAACTATAATGAGAATATTTTGGTAAGAGGTAACACAAGAAATATATACAAAGAATCGAATCTGGATATCTGAAAAAAAAAAACAATAAAAACAATGAAAAGACAGTTTTGAGAAAAGAAAACAAATTAGAAAAGCATATGAAAAATCCTAACAATAAATAACAATTAACTTTTTAAGGTCTAAATAGTACTGAAGTTAGAAAAATAATGATTGACAACTCTATCTAAAATAAACAAGTAGAAAAAAAAATCTTGATAATATTAATTAATTAAAAAAGTATATCCAGCACAGAAAACTCAAGAGAAATTCTAATAGCACAACAAAAAGAAAATAGAAATAGAGTACAAAACATTGACTTAGATATAGAAATAGAAATGAAAGAAAAAATCAATGAAAACATTCTTCAAATTAATAACTTCAGTAGATCCAGATTCAGATCTTTCTTTAATGAAAGAAACAGATTTAAAAGAGAAAGAGCCAAGATAAAGATCAGAGCAAGTACAATTCCAGATAAAATAACAAGCCAAAAAGTTACTTTTTTTACTAAGAGCTTAGACTTTCTTGTAGGTCTTATGCCTATTTTCAGTAAAAGAAAAAATGAGAATAAATACATTATAGGTATTTTGATAACAAACAAACTATAAATAAGGTATGCAATATAATCTTGTCAAATACAAGTAATATGTATCTTGAATACATGTCAATCATATATTTGGCACAAAAAAAGAAAGTATTATCATTGTATAGAATATATTACTAGAAGTTAAATTTATTGAAGTATAAAAAGTCTTTGCTAAATATGGTAATATTATTAACATTACTATAACAACTCAACAGATGTGCCAAACTGATACAATAATCTATACAAACAAGAAAAATAAGAATATAGTCATTAATAAATAGAGTGTCTCACTCAGAGTTGACTCAATCAGGATTTTTTGATGTTCAATAAAGTATAGTACAAATAAAAATAGAGATATTATAATAGCCAAACTCACTAACTTTTTGTCAAATATAATAGCATTTGATCTAAGACATACAGTATATGCAAATAAACCAAGGCCAAAGTATATTATATTTCAAGATACTTCTTATACAAAAAAAAAGATTTGCAATAATTAGCTTCAAGAATAAAAAAACTAGGAAAGCTTTTATAAGAAAAGTCTTTTACTTAGGAGAAACCATAGTTGAATGGAAATCTATTGAAATCAAGTTATGGAGTTTATGCAACAATAAAGAATATATAGAACAAGTGGAGGAACCCCAAGATACCATAAAAAACTGAAATTTTTTAACAGAAAATACAGAGAAAATGCCTAATAATATATAAGATATTCAAGTTAAACAATAACACATTTATCATATTATAAACAGGTTGGACTAAAACATAGATAAAATATTTAATACCTTGATAAAAACTCTGAACTTGAATACATCATAACTCACTTCTATTCACCAATGAGTCAGAACATAAAAAATATTACAAACAATAATAATATCTTCCTAATAGAATATATAAATAATTATAATATAGACAATATTAATATACTTATTAATCTACAAATGAACTTAATACAGTATGCAACAAACAATAATCCAAAGATACAACTCTTTTCTGTAGATCCCTGATCACCACTTCTAAAGAAGCGTTTCTCCAAAACTTTATGTTTTGAGAGTAATAAAACTTCAAAACTCTCCTTAAAAATACCTGCTTTGCTTGGCAGTAGTCATATTATATCCTTCTTATTTACCTTTTCTCTTCACAAACCCCCTACCTAAGAAGTTAATGGCAAGAAAACTTTTCTAGAAAGAAGAAACCAGACGAAAAAGTACTCTCCCTTTCTTTTCTATGGAGGTTCTAGAGTCTAGGAAGAAGTTTGGGCCAACAACTCCATGCCAGCCATTAGGCAGACATTATTATCACAGGCAAAAACGGCTTCTCTCTCAGCGTGTAGCAGTTTTCTTGGTCTTTCTGGGGAATTTTGCCTACCCCAGCTTGACCCTGAATTTTCTGTTACACCAGATTTTGGACGCTTTGATTGGTTGAAGTCTGGGATTGGTTGCTCTATGGTTAACAGAAATGTAAACAAGAATACACGTGACATAGGACGTGAATGCATTTTTTAAGCTCCATAAGAACCTTAGATCCATCATAAGTCACCAGCTAGTTATACAGATAGATAAACATCACATGAACTATGATCTCCTCTCTCTTATTAACTCCAAGAGTGTCAAGGCTATGGATCGAGTACCTTCAGAGGCAAAGTTGAATGGATGAGTAGTTGTTAGACATCCCTTCATTCCTTCCCCCTTTTCATTTGTAGATTAATAAGTATATTAATATTGTCTATATTATAATTATTTATATATTCTATTAGGAAGA
>CAJVPT010002672.1:0-17028 GCA_910592055.1 Acaulospora colombiana
AGTTTTTTATTTAGCTCATAATCAGAAAAAAAGACAATAAAAATGAGTAGTAAATTTATGCCTATTCTGGCATGAGCTCTGCTCTAGGTACACCAATTTAACCAAAAATTCTATTTCAGATGCCTAAAGGCGTCCTGCACCGCAGAAGAAATGAGCTACGCGCTTAATTTCATTTCTGATGTATATTTTCTAAAGCTTTTTCACGAAGTCTTTGATAATAGGATGTAACATAATATCCTCTTTTATGAATTTTGCATCATCCATAAGCAGAAACAGTTGGTTTTCCACAATCAGGACAAAGTACACATTTTTTTGTCTTATAATGAAGACGGCATCCCTCAGGACGTGTACACAAAGCACAACAAATTTTACCAGAATTATATATATATTGGCAGGTATATTCACCGATCATATTTGATTAGGATAAATAATTAATTAAAGTAAAGATTTTATAAAGTAATATATAATACTTTTTATACACGATGGTTAAAAATACAACTTGTGATAAATGTGGATTAAATCTTTCCACTTATTAGAAATATCAACAACATTTAAATCGAAAAAATCCTTGCCGTCCTAAGAATCTTCCTCAACTCCCAATTCCAGTAGGAAATCCAGCCGTTCAAGTTCTCGCTGAAAACCCAACTCCGATTCCGGCACAAAATGCGCCACCAGCTGAAAATCTGATTCCAATGCAAAATCAAGCCCCAACACCAACCCCGGAAGGCGATCTCATATCATTTGACGAAAACCAGTCGACGCACCAGCCAATCGGAACAAAAAGTAGGCGGGCGGTAGATCCAGAGATAGGACCTACTATAAAGCAAAATAATGGTATATTAATTTATAAAAATATAGCAAACGGTATAGAATTTTATGATGGAAAAAGAAAATGGTATGGAGTTAAAGGCGACTTTCATGCAATATATAATAAATATTATTTTATTAAAGCAGATAATGGAGAAACAAGTATAGGAGCATACACAAGAATTATTGATGAGTCTGAAGCTATTTCTAAAAAAATTAATGGTAGAATTGATATGCGCAAATCAGGAAATTATACATTAACAACTATAAAACTTTTCAAAGAAACTACTTTAGCACCATTAAAAAGTGAAAAAATAAGTGAGCAGGAAAATGCATGGATACAACTAGCATCAACTGGTCCTTTAATATCTGCAGAACGATATGAAGGAGAAGCTAATCAATATGATATGAATTCAATGTATATATTTGAAATGATAAAAAAAGAAGCATCATGACCAATTATATCAGGTAAGTTTCATACTATAAACTCATATTTTTCAAAAAATGGAGTAAATTTCCATATGGGATTTATAAAGCAACAATAGAAGGAAATCCTCCAAAGAAAAGCTTTCAATGCACGAGATATTTGCGATATAATCCATATGGAATTTACACGCATTATGATTTAGAATGTGCTAAGGAGAATGGTCTAAAAGTATATTTAATGAATGAATCACCAAATGCACTTATATATGAAAAAAATACTCATATTAATGGAAGTAATATGTTTGGTAAATGGGGAAATATATTATACAACATTAAGAAAGAAGGTGAAATAGCAGGAAAAGTAAGTAAAGCATTATTAGTTTCATTATGGGGTGCCTTATGTGAACAAAGAAATGGACAAAATTATGGAGCACATCCATGAATAAAACCCTTCTTGCTAGCATCAGCTCGAAAAACAATATCTGAAATTGTAAAACCTTTAGGAGACCAGGTAAAACGTATACATACAGATGGATTTATTGTAGCTGAAAAAGTAGAGCTTAAAACAGGAATAGAAATAGGTGACCTAAAATTCGAGAAAAGAGGAATTTGTATAGTAAAAAATTGTATAAGTGTTATATGGAAGCCATCTTATCCAGAAATCCCAAATTTACTCACAAATAATATTGAATCAGACTTCAAACAAATACAAAAAGATAAAAAGCAGAACTCGAAGTCGATGCAGATTATAACTAAAAAAATAGATATAAATCTTCCAAACGAAATTATAATGGAAATATTCCAACATTTACGAATACAAAATAATAGATTAGACAAGGAGTGTGCTAATAATGAATTATTGTTTCCAGTTTTATATGTTAATAAATGATGGAATGAATGTGCAACATATTTAATATGGAGAAGAATTACATTATATAGATACAATATTAGAAATTTTGTTAATTTATTAAAAAAGAAACCATTACCAAATCCAATAAAATATATAAGACAAATAGAATTCAAAAGAATAGACAATTACTATAATATGAATGAATTCCTACTAGAAGATATTATAAATATATGTCAAGATATTATTATTTTATTATTTAAGGATTGTGGTTGGGGATTACTTAACAATAACTCATTAAAGATGACATTGGATATATGTAAAAATTTAAGACATATATTTATTTATGGAAGTAATCGAATAGCACCAAAAACAATCTTAAGTATACCACAAAAATGTGCAAATATAAAAACTATAAAAATACAAAATTGTGAACGAATAACAAATGAAATAATAGATCAGATAGCAAGCAAATATCCAAAAATTATGATTAATGAAAAGAATATACCTATCAATTCATTTATCGATAGAAAAACAATCTAACTTTTTATAATTTTATTATTTGTTAGTAAGAAGCATCACCCTTTAGGGTCGCCTTTTTGGGTCCGAGTGTATATTTTTTTATGTGTCTATGACATTAGCTCCACTATTAAATAATAAAACTCATATTAAATAAAACTTATAATATATAAAACAAAATACGAAGTAAGTATAAACCAAGTATAACAGACAATAGTTCAAGTTTAATAAATGAGCAGGACTCAGAGTTAATGATACAAGATATTATATGAAAAATGATTGAATCAGCACAAATCAAAATAATAAAAGAGGCTTTTCATCTTTGATATAGAAAAAATAGTAAACTTATTAGTGAATATGTAGGATATGTAAAAAATTTACGTAATGCAGATAACCAAGATGAGTATATAAAATATACAGCAATAACGCTTTTTCCAAATGATGAAGCATATAATAGAAGAATGGCAAGATATAGAAATTGGTTTCAAAGTAAAAAGGAACTACTTACCAGTATAGAAGATTTATATAATCTTTATTATGAGCTTTCCAAAAAAGATCGGCCTATGACTGAAACAGAAATTGAGAAAGCTATTGAAGATATACTTATAGACGAGTAATTTAATTTTGTTTAAGGATCCATTTAGGTGGATATTCAACTTCCTTAACTATCATCAATTGTTCTCTTACAAAGGATCTTTCAGGGCTATCACCATTTTCACCCATAAGCCAGTATAGCACTGGTTGATTTTTTTGTATTAAGGATTCTTTAATACGATAAACTTTAGGAGACCAATTCATATCAGTTATTCGTCTATTACCAAATTCCAATTCTCCAGATTTAAGTAAATATCGAACAAAATCTTTATAGCTTAATCGAGGTTCATCAAATCCAATAGGTCTTTTATGTTTAACAGCAGGTTTGGCTATTATTTTCTCTCCTTTTAAAGCTTTTTTTACTGCTTCATTAGGAGACATACCTATTAATCTGGTTGGAGTATTATTAAAAGTATTATCATTAATACAAAGATCTTTAACCCATGCTCTAGACCTATCAGACAAAGGTAAGTGAAAATCTACAGCATCTTGGCGAATGAAAGCATGTTTTTCAAATTCTTGATTATCGCGCTCTGCTAAAGCATTACTTTCTTTAGATTTTTTAGGATCAAAATATACGCCATGTTTTAATAATAAATCTTTACACACACCTAAATACTCAGTACCTTTATCAGTTCTAAAAACATTAGGCCAAGAAAGAGGATTGTTAGGATCATCATAAATTTTTTTAATTGCTTTAGCAACTGTAGAAGCCGATTTATTAGTTAATGCATAACTTTTACGATATCTTGTTGCCACGTCTTTTATTACAAGTCTATACTTAAAAATTCGATTTCTAATTTTGTCATGAGGCATAGGAGTAAGATCAGATTGATGCATTTCATTTAAATCTTGAATGCCATTAAAAGAAGCATACTGAATAAATCGTGGTCGAGGTTTATGAATTTGATATAAAGCCTGTTTGTTTAACCAATCTTTTATGACGGCTAACGAAAAATTATGTCCAGCCCTTTTACAAGCATCACGCATTTTTTCAGCAGTCTGATAATAACCTTCGGGTTTATAATATAGTTTCCGCAATGTAATCTCCCTATCCAAATCGTGGGCCCTCTGTGGATCGATATAAATTACGGATGAATCAGAGATTCGAAACTTTGTTTCTTGTTCCATTCCTTTCAAGTATTAATAATCTGTAAAAAATAATCATGGAGGAATTACGGCAAGTTAATCAGGAATTACATGAAGAGCTCGAGCGACTGGCTCAATCAAATAGGAATTATGAATATAAAAATCATAGTCTTGAAAAGCAGATAACTATACGTGAAGAAAGGATCCGATATCTGGAAGAGGAGCTTGAAAGCGTTATATCACTTTCTAGCCAAGAGAAGATAGAGTTACAGAAAGAAATCTCAGATCTAAAAAAATCACTATATCAAACTAGAAAGGAAATCAAGCAAAAGGATAAGAATCTTATCACTAGAGAAAATCAATTGGCTGAGTTTGATGAGAGGGAATCCAAGCTTAAAGGTAGAATCAAAGAACTATCCACATCCGGAAGAAATTCTCCTCAAACTTATAATAACTTGATAGAAATGACAGATACGATAGAGCAACTCAATCAAGAGAATGGGAGATTGCGACAACATCTTACTGAACGAAATAATCAAATAGCTCGACAAAAAAGGCGTATAACTGATCTGCATTGTCAAAATTTCGCTATAAGAATATTACATTATCACGATAGACGGGAGCTCCATAATATGCGGGATGCTTTACAAACTGCCGATGACACAAATCAAAATTTATATGATATGCTAGAAGTACCTGATGCAGAAACGAGTTTTTTATCAGGATCATCAACTGATGATTCTCGCTTACGAACATTGGAATTAGGTATGGAAGAGGCATTGGAGCCTGGACAAAGGCAAAGTCGTTTATTAGATGAGATATTAGCAGAAGGTAGTGAAAATTCGAGTTTAGGATCACAAATTTTACCAGATTTTTTAATCCAAGATGAAAATGAAGAAACACAAGATCTTGATACAATTTCTCCAGATTCATATACTTCCGATTCTAATATGACTACAATTCCAGAATTAGTAGATACCATAGACGGTTACCTAAATAATGCTACAACAAATAGGGGGATTTTAGTAAATCAAATAAAAAGAGTCACTAGACAGATCAGGCGTAAATATACTAATTTACAAAATGATATTATAAATGAACAGCGGAATCGTTATGATGCTGAGGCAGAGAGAGATTTACGTCAAACAGAACTTACAAATTCCCAGAATGATCTTACTTTGATGACTACTGCTTATAATAATGAAAGAGATATGCGTCGTCGCTGGTGGTTTTCATATCGTGATAAAAATAGACGTGTTGGTGAATTAATTCGAGAAAAGTTCGCTATACAATTATTATTACAGCGATGTCATACCAATGGTAGGAACTTACAAACAAGACTAAACACATGTCATACCAATAGTAGGAACTTACAACTTAAGCTAGATACATGTCAGGATGATTTATTTTTAAGTGATCTCCAGTTGGATATAAAATGGGGTAAGTGGAAAACTCGTACTCGAAATGGTGAACAATTAATTTTAAATTTGCGTGGACAAATTTTAAATCTCCAGAATAACTTACCTGAAAATCAACCGATGGCATTACCTGTAGGATTTGTACAACCAGAATTTCCTGGTGGTGATGAAGATCACGAAGATTTCGTAGATAGATTCATATCATATATTACTTTGGCAGGAGTAAATAACGATGCAAATATTCTCACTATATTAGACAGGTCTCTAAAAGGAGAAGCAAGAGAATGGTATCATAGAGAATTTGACAATAAAAATTGGGAGTTGGAAAATGTACTTGATAACTCGGGTATAGGTGCAAATATTACAGCTATTCGGGCGGCCAATGCTGGAGCTATAACAGGTGCAGGTGCTTCTTTTCCAAACGTTCCACTAGGTCTTGCAGGTGCTGATATTATTCCTGCTCGGAATGTTGCAGAAGATTGGACAGTAGCAGGTGGTCATCCAACTAATGCTGTACCAGTTGCACCAAACGCTGGAGGAGGAGTTCCTATTGTTCTTCCAGGAATTCGATCTGGGCAAAGACTTTACCGGATAAAAAAACATTATCCAACTGCTAATAAATATGTAAAAATGTTAGAAATTGGTGCATTAAGACAAGGCACATATGAGAGCGTACCATCATTCTGGGCAAAAATACAAAAATATGGCGATCAACTTGGTTATACTCCAGCACAGAAGAAAACCCATTTCTTATCAGGAGTTAGATCTGATATTAGAGATGAAATTTATAGAATCGGTCAAACCAAACCCATTAATGATATTATTGATAGTTTAGCTGAACTCGAATTACGTCACGGAATACTAAAACAAGCACCGTTACAATCCCGCTATGAACCTATTTCTTCTGCTGTTCCCGACGTAGTAGTGCAATCTGGGCCATCTAATAATGAAATGCAAAAATCCTTTCAAGCTATGTTGGAAAAACAGAAGGCTGAATCCAAGGCTGAGTTGGAAAAATTGAAAACTGAATTCGAAACAAAAATGGCTCAACAATCTAAAAAATCTCGTCCACCCGTACCACCAAAAAATTATGAAGAAATACATGAACATTATGCAAGTCAGGGAGATCCTAGACCAAGTCTTACCAATGAAGAGACATGGCAAGAGCTTATAAAGATGTATGGCCCTCCTCCTATACAGCCCAAACCAGAAAAATTGCGTTCATCAAATCAATCTGCAAGAATAGATAGATTAGAATCGGTAGTAGGGAAAGTAGCTGATTCAGTAGGTCAATTAACCAACCAGTTCAGTAAAATGTCACTTGATAATCAACCCAAAAAACCTTTTTATTGTAGTAACTGTGGGCAAGAAGGGCATAGGAAAAATTATTGTCCAGAATTAACTTCTCAGCAAGAACCCGTTGCTAAATCGAATTTCACACATCGATACTTTCCACCTCTCAAGCCTATACAATCTCAGCAGAGCTGGCAAAGTCAAAATATATCTCCTGATTTAGATGAATACGATTCAGATGAAAGTGGATACAATGAGGAAGAGAATAGATGGAATGCTCCAGAAAAAAAAACGACCATTACCAATAGTTGATAAGCCTCCGGAGAAAGGTGAGTCTCAAATTGATATAATCCCCAAAACATATGATCAGTTATTACCCTCATTATCACCAGCAATGCAAAGAATATGCAAATTTTCGTTTACTGCTAAGAAATCAGAAATGAATTGTCCCGTAGATAGTGAGAAAACAAACGAATGGTTTGAATCTCTCCAATATTTAGTTTGCTATGTATGTGATTTGACGATTTACAATACTTACCTCGACCTAGGGAGTGAATTTAATGCAGTAAATAACGCATTTGGAGAAGCATTAGGATGGAAACCCGATCTACCATTCAACTTCTCATATAAAGGTAATTCAGAACATGTTGACAAATCATTAGAATGGCATACAGACGTACCAATTTCTTTAAAAGATAAGGAAGGAAAAACTGTTACTGTTACAGGAAATTTTGCACGTATTGATAATGGGGAACCAGATCCTATGATTTGTTTAGGTATGGCATGGATTCGAAAAGCTAAGTGTGTCCCAGATGTTGATAAAAAGATATTTAGCATAGAAATACATGGAAAGACCTATATTATTCCAACATTTAGAAAACCTACCGAGATTAGTAGGCCATCAAGCTTTCACGCTATTACGGTACAGGACAATGATACTGACAAGCAAACCTCAAATTCTTCTACCAAGACCGATACTAAAGAGAAATCAACTCTTAATAAAGAGATTGAGTCGCAAGTCTCTGATTTATCTACTGAAGAATTAAAAAAAAAATCATAAAAGATTCTGACAAACAATTCGATTTCTTTCTCAAACTAGAATTCCATTCCAAGATTCAAATTATATCAAGTATGAAGGATCTAGAAAATAAAGCAACTATTAAAAAAGAATTTATTAGAGCCCTTGATTATGTGGAATATCTTGAAAAGGAATTGATACGATTTCAAGATTCATTTTGAAGCTGTTTTTTATATTCACGCAAATTTGCCATTCTGGTTTGCACATCATTCTCTGGTAAGATAGAATGATTTATAGTTTTTGATTTTGATAGATCTTCACCTTTAGATAATTCCCTGACAGAGTTTGTTTTATCAATATTAGAACTAGGAGGTTCCTCGTTCGGCAAGATCTTCTTTTTTCTAATAGTTTTTTTTATTGCTGATTTGCTCAAAGGAATTAGTTGCTCAGGATTTCTGGCACTTGATGAGCTATGTATAGGCAATATTTCTGGTTGAGATATCGAGATAGATGAATTAATAGATATTATTTCTATTTCAGGTGCTTGAGGGTATATTCGACCATTTACAATATCATCATATCTTTCACTACCAATTTTATAATCTCTACACATATTGCGTTTTCTATTTGGTATTTTTTTTGCATGAACATCTCTTATTTTTTCGATTGCTTCAGGAGATAATGGGGTAGCATTAGAATTGAGATATGCTCGAACTCGATGTCTAGTATTAGAGTTAATCATTTTTAGAAATATATAAAAAAATATATAAAATATCTGACTTAAATCCAGATAAATATTGGATAATAATCAGGAAAAGACTGGGCAAAAATCGGGCAATAATCAGAAAAAGACTGGGCAAAAACCAGGCAATAATCAGAAAAAGACTGGGCAAAAACCAGGCAATAATCAGATAAAGTCTGGTTAAAAACCAGGCAATAATCAGATATTATTTGATTGTAGGCCTATTTACATTTGCAAAAAACATTCAAACGTGAAATAGTATACTTCTATAAAACCAGTTGATTACCAATTTCTGCCCAGTTTCTTTTTTATATGAAACCAGTTAATTACCAATTCTTGCCCAGGTTTCTTTTTATATAGAACTAGTAAACATAATTCTTTTCAATTATATGGCATCAATACATACCTTGTATAAAGAATCTACTGATACCAAAAATTTTCAAGGGCGTGGATATAAATTAAATAGTACTAGAGAACGTGAGCTTGAATCTCAATGTAATGAGTTACTTCTTGAAACAGAATTTTTTGCTAATAAATGTTCCGAATTTAGAAATGCTAAAGCTCTTGCAGAAGCACGATCTGATGTGATTACTAAAGAGCTGGAGAAAAAAAATGACAAGATTTTACATCTCCAAAAAAAAATAAATCGGCATATTGATGATAAAAATCAAAATGACTTGATTAAAAAACAACTCAAAGAAGAAATCAAAGAGTTAAAAAGCAAAATTACCAACCTTATTGAGTATAAAACCAAGTATTATACTAAACTGGGAGAAGCAAATTCATTCCAATCTAGGATCAAGTCATTGGAAGAAGAATTATCTTTAGCTCAAAAATACTCATCAAAAAAAGAATTTGAGATTTTATCTCTCGAATCTAAAATAACTGAATTGGAATCAGAATCCATAACTCAAATTTCATCTGATCAGGTAGAGTTGCCATTAGAATCTGTAATTAGTGGAGATAATGAAAAAAATCTCGCAAAGTATCTTGTATGCAGAAAGAAAATAGAACAGGTAGAAAAAATAGATACTCCCCAAACTAGTCAAGAGTCTTCAACTAATGATATATCCAATGTAAAAAATGACCTAGTAATAAAAAACGAAACAATACCAATTATTGCAAATGAGCAGAACCCAAAATCTTTGATCCAAGATATCACAATTGGAGGGGCTGAAGCATTAGGTGCAAGCAAATATCTTATTAACAATGAATATCAAACATCTCCTATTAACAAGCTAGGCCTCTTTGTCATAATAGTAATATTTATTATATGGTTTCTGTACAAATATTTTTTAACCAAACATAAATCGATATCCAATAACAAATATTCACCGCAAATTATTGAGAAATATATATTACCTTTTAATAGAAATAATCATGAAGAAAATGAAACTTTTACTTATGGATATTGATGAGGCAACAAAGCATGCTTCATCTCGTTGCAAAGGACATGAAGCCTCACCAGACTGTCCCTTTGCCATGCTAGCTACAGGAAAAAGTGGTACAGGTAAGACTAATATACTCGGAAATCTTGTTCTTGGTGACAAAGGTGAATGTATATATAAAGGGAAAAAGGGTGGATCTAGATATATACGGTGCGATGATTTGATAGTTTGTGGATATCATCCGGATGAACCTAAGTGGGCATTTGTTAGATATATGTATGGAATAATTGCAAGTAATCCAAGAGCACCATATTACGAAAATATTAGATTCAGTTACATCCCACCTGAAAAAATCCCTAGTGTAAAATCATTTTCACCAGAGAGAAGTACGGTGATTATTTTTGAGGATCTATGTGTTGCTCCAGAGTCAATACAAAATCGAATTATTCCATTCTTTACACATGGGCGTCATCGAAATATTAGTCCAATTTATGTAACACAAAAATACCATCATGTCCCAGTAATTATTCGGGAAAATATTTCATATTTAGTAATGTTTAATGGTGGCAGTTCACCCCAAGACGTTTCCAAAATTGTTGGTCGATATAGTGATGATGTGAAAAATGCTTCAATGGTTATTAATAGTTATCTACGTAAGGGTGAGTTCATTGTATTTGATCTGGATAAACCTGAGGATGATGAACTTGCAATTCGGTTAAGGTTTGATACTCCATTAAATTTACAGAAAGAGATAGAGTTACGGCAAAAGCACAAGAAAAAAAATAACTACTTGATTACATCGTGACCCAACTTATACCCCAGCATCGCTTTTTTAATCAACCGTGATGCAACCCATGATGGGCCGTGATTGTGCATTGATTTATATGTGTCGAAGACACTGGGCTCTGCCCATAAATATATTGGAAAATCTTTATTTTTATCAACCGTGATTGAACCACGATTCAACCATGATGAGTCGTGATAAGATATGTGATCGTTACATAGAAGAAACGAATGTTAACCTTGATTAATTAAACGATCGAAGTTCATTTAGCAGATATCGGAATTATCACGTGTCAAAATTTGGATATACCGTATATATAAATGCTGATCAACGATAATCTTTTTTTCTTAGAATTATTCTCACTTACCTTACGTGTCGACGTGTTGAAGTGCCTAGGTCAAGTCAAAATCCCTCCCGCAAAACGAAGTGGTGCTAACGAAAGCATCAAAACGGAATTTACGAAGGAAGGAGCAACGACGTATAAAGAAGGCAAGGCTTCAGGGACCAGTTAACCAATCAATTGACGAAAAACCCACACCCGATTCCGACGATGAGCAAGACACCACACCCAACGACGACCAAGACGACCGAGACAAACGACTGAATATATTCTATGACGAAAAAAAAGTAAGTTGAGGTTATATGGTTATATTAGTGGGATATATTTAGTGGTCGCGTTATTTTTATGGTTCGATATGAAGCGAAGATTAGGGGCAGTTATCGCCTTTCGAGGCAGGCCTAGGATCCGACTGTTCCCTCCCAGTACTTGCCTAGTGCGAGTGCGAAAAACTTCACTTCATAATTCTTATATTTTTCTGTCTCTTTTTTCTCGGCGGTGGTCGTTGTTCTCTAAGCAAAGCGTAGTGAGGAGAGGAAGGTCGCGAAGACTTCCCACGGTTTAAAATCCACTGAACTACATTGTAATGAGTGATTTAATTGTACCCCCAAGAAAACTTTATTTCGTTACGGTTGTGACCAATTACTTAATTTTAATAAATTTTTTACTTTAGCACAAAACCCAATTGGAGACGCGTCTATCTACAGAAGATCAATCGCGAGAATATATTCGTTCCCTATGGATATCCGAGGATTTCTTAGCTACCGATCTTAAATCTACCAATATCTATCAACCTACCAATATTATATCACCCAAATTTACATTTCTGGAGAAGTTCCTCGAGAAGAGATCGCAAAGACAGATTGTTAGAAAGTTAGTTAATCAAAGCCTGCTCACTCCGGATACTGTAAAGCATAACACTTATACACTTAATTTTGGCGCACTTTCTATCTCCCAGTTGGATATACTTTCAGATGCTATTTACGGCGAACTATATAAAAATGGTGTTAGCGAAAAATCTTTACTACCTCAAAGTAGTCAATCGATATCAACCACCTTCGTAATACCTGTGGATTTTATGCATCTTCTGGAGACAGAAATTTTTGGTAATAACAATTCTGCCGATTCTACGTCCACGATTTTTGGCGATGCCAGCTCTGCCGATTTAGAGCGAAAAAAAATATGGGGAGACTTCGCACGTTGGGCATGTTTTTTCATTGGCCCAAATTTCAGAAAACAATTTCGTGATCATTGTCGTCGTCTCTGGTATAAAGTTAAGCATGGATATGAATACGAAGAAGCTCAAAATAAACCACTAGAAGATCATAATATTCGTGAAGTATTTCAACAGAATCCGAAGGATAAACTCTACATAGCACATGAAACAACAAAAAAGGTCGCGCACGGCATCGATCTTGAATGTTATCTCCACATCTTTAATCCGAGATGCTTCAAGAATGCTTTTGGGGAAACTGTCGTGGACTTCTTCGATCTCGCCAATCCTCTAGTTGCAAAAAATGCACAAATTGTAATTAACCATTATTATAATCACACCCTTAATCACCCCTCCCATCAGTCTAAACAATTCGCCAAAAATATGATAGAACATTTTTGTGGGTTTACCGATAGTAATAACGTGCCTTACACTACTGCCAATACTGCCTCTAGTCATTTCCGAGAACATCTCACCTGTGTTCAAGAACTAATCCACGGACTCCAACCTCTCTCAATTGTGGTCAATAATTATTTTCAAAATACCTATCCAACTCTATAAGCCAAGATGAAGAATCTCAACCTCGGGCCAAACGTTCCTAAATCATTCGGTGCTTTTCCTACCGTTGGTATCAACTATAACACGATCTCCCAGTTTCATAGGGACCTAAAAGATCATCGAAATACACTCTGCGTCGTTTGTCCCCTCGGTATATTCGAAGGAGGAGAATTAACTTTTCCCGAATTAAAATTGTCTATTCATGCTAAGGAAGGTCATGGAATAGCTTTTCGATCTAACCTTTTAATTCACGGAAACCTTCCGATAATCACAGGGACCCGACATAGTGTCGTATTTTACGTGCATAGCACAGTCATTAAACAAAAACGGAGATTTGGTTCTCTTTTTTCTGATTGCGAGTTAGATATGAATCGTGGTGATGACTCACGGAGTGGGGATACTAACGCATCTAAAGACGAGTCACCACCAAAATACTCTCCTCCCAAGTTATGCCCCGAAAATTATCAGATAAAATTGAAAAATTCGAGGCGAGATAACCTGGGTAAGTGTAGTTAGTATTGATTTTAGGCATATCGAATAGCGGAGCTAGTGTCTCTGACACATATTTCTAATATTTCTTAATCCGAAAGATCTCGAACCCCCAAGAAATGGCCAACCGGCTCAATACAAAAAATTGGCAAACCCGAAATGAGGTTTTATCTCTGAAGCTTTACTGAGTCGCAACCCGAGAAATGTTTTATTGTAGATAAATTCCAATTCATGTATATAGTTGGTTATTAATAATACTAGCTGTTTTCGATCACACGGATTATTCATGTATCGCAATCATTGTTTAAAAATAAAAAGCCTGGTATGATAAACTTTAAGTCTAAACTAATTCTAAATCATATGCACGCATTGATATTCGATATCAGCAATTTTAATAGCATGACGATACTTTATTTTTCCGATGCACATGCACACATGATTAAAAAATAAAAGCCTGATGTGGGCAAACTAATAAATGCTTTATTTAGATTTCATTACAAAATTGGTACGATTCTTGATGACCCAGCGGTCAGTATGACACGTGATCGTGTGGCGCAGTATATATTCTACTTTTTAAAACTATCAATAATATAATCGATTTTCTCCCAACTTAATTTTGAAATGGTTAATGCTGAATAAGATTTAACTCGTTGTATTTTATCAACACCGATTTCAATGAAAAGTTCATATATCTTTCGTGCTCTTTCTGATTGCTTCGAACGTGTATTATCTTTAACCTCTTTAGGAAGTTGCTCCTTAACTTCTTTATCTACTTTACTCTGAGCCATACGATCTCGATATTTTCTTTCATTTTTATAATATTCCAAACGTTCCGATATCTTTTTCCCAAACTGAAAATAACAGATTAAAACATTTCGACTTATAATGTCACTTTCAGCTTCTGCTTTAACGATTTCTCGATAAAGATAAGTATAACTATCTGAAGATATATGAGATGCAAATGTCAAATCAGGAATGGTACTATTATCTTTTAACTCTTTGATAAGTTTTTTTAGCATAGGGTTTTCATCATCCTTAGTGGTTGTCTTTCGTTTCTTACTGGATGATGAATCCGTAGAGGTGGGGTCATTAACACGCTTCTGTGGTGGAACAGTAGTTGTATTAGATGATTCCTCGACTCGATGCTCGGCTTCATCCAGATCCATAGCTTGATCCTGGGATGGAATTCGTGGAGAAGTAATTCCAATATTACTGTTAAATTCATCAGCTAGAGTTGAGGTTGCACTTATTTGAGAAGATATGGAGTCTCGTCGTCGTTGGGCTTCATCAATAAGCTCGACACTTTTTCCACATTTGGGAAAGGGACATGTATTTGGTACGGTAAGCAGAATTTTTTTTTTCAATACAGAGTCTATGAAAGATATGTCTGATCTAAATTTAAAAAGTAAATATGATGATAAATAGCAGATATCATAATGGAAGTTTGGTTACCAGTGAAAACTGCTTCAGACTTGCTAGTTTCAAATCTCGGACGTATCAAGAACAAAAAAGGTATGATATTTAAGCTAAATGCCTGCAAAAGAAAAGGTTATGTACGAATTGAGATTAAAGTTAATTGCATTAAAAAGAGTATCGCAGTTCATATTTTGGTTGCGCAAGCATTCATCCCTAATCCAGAAAATAAACTCTATGTTAATCATATCAACGGTATTAGGTGTGATAATCGAGCTATTAATTTGGAATGGGTAACTTCTAAAGAGAATGCTGAGCGTACAGTATTTCGAAATCCTGGTCGTAGTTCCACACGAATCATACAAAAGTCATTAGATGGGAATGTTGTTCATATTTGGGATTCTATCACTCTTGCATCTAATGCTCTTAATATAGTAAAGAGTAATATTTCTCAATGTTGTAGAAAGAAGCAAAATACCTCCAGTGGCTGGTGTTGGATGTATTATGAAGATTACATAGAACGAAATTCCAAAGAAGAATGGAGAGATATACAGCTTAATTCACGGAAATTCAGAGTTTCATCCTTAGGTAGAGTTCAGTTTCCCAATGGTTTAATTTCTGAAGAATCTCCAAGTGCAGGATATCTCAGAATCGCTCGAGAAAAACATTGTGTTCACCGTTTAGTGGCATTGGCATTTTGCCCCAAAGAAGAAGGCAAAGAATGTGTAAATCATATTGATGGTAATCGTACTAATAATAAAGCATCTAACCTTGAATGGTGCACACAAATAGAGAACTCTCAGCATGCTGTACAACTCGGACTTTGGGGTAACTGCAACCAACGTGCTGTCAAGCAGATTTTTGATGATAACACTACTCAAGAATTTCCATCTTTAACTGAAGCACAACGCATGACTGGGATTAATAGGTTATGTATCTGGCGAGTATGTCAAGGACTTCAAAACCGCGCAGGAGCGTGTCGTTGGGAGTATGTAATACAATAAGTATTGAGATGTGTTCATATGCTTTTTCTTAATTACATTAAAAAGATCTTTGTTAATCCCTTAAAGCTGATTTCATGACAAGCTTGCATCAGTACTCCACGAGAGACGCGTTGAGGTCAATGCTAGTAATCCCGTTAAAAAATAATATAAATCTTAGTCCATAAATAATTATAAAAAATAGTCATCGTACGCGTCTCGGTGGGTGATCATGTGGAACTCGCGATATTTTGAATAGAAGGATTAACTGTCTGATTATATTATAGATTTTGCGTGGTCTCAAGAGTCAATTTAAAATCTTGCTCAACGAATTCACGTAAAAATCACAAAAGCAAAAAAAATTGATATAAAAGATCGCTTTATTATAAACAGTCATTGTTTTATTGATGATAAAATCAGGCAGACATTACTATTGTAAATTGATCGACTCTAATGAAGTAACATCCTTACTTGTGGAGAATCAGGAAGTTTACGCACAAAGGACATCTGTACAGATGGCGTGAATTGATTACTTCGATATTTGAAGTTTTCCGCAATTTGTCCGACATGTTTCTGAAATTGTAAAGAGAAATGAGAAAAATACTTATTATAAAACTCTTAAGATAATATGTAATATACCTCCAAAGCGATCATATGGATGATTGAAGCCTCTGCTAATGGAATCGTGATCTGATCGATTACTAATTTGGTCGTGAAAAATGGCCAGGAGCGATATAATCCATCATATTTAAGATCCATAAAAAATGATTCCATCAAATCGCCTAATTATCACAGAAGATAATTTAATATATATATCACAAACTTATATGTAATCTCATTCATTTCAAGCATACACACCCATGTTTAGGAATATACCGGCTTCACCTGGACCTCCCTTACTTTCCAGTTGCTGATTGATTGATTTTCGGGCCTTTAACTGAACTTTTAAACGATCCTTCTTTTGTTGCAGTGGTGTGCACCCTAATGGCTTAAACTCTGAGTTTAATATTGGCACGGCATCTACCACACAAGAAAAGTCTGGTCTTTTCCTTGAACCCGCGTTGGCACGGTCCAGTAATAGCTCATATTCGTTTTCATCAGAAAAGAACGGAC
>CAJVPT010002673.1:0-17024 GCA_910592055.1 Acaulospora colombiana
TTTATTGAAAAATTGAAAATAAATTTACAATATTTTACAGACTTTCACAAAGTGACTAACTCATCTTCATACAAAAGAAGTACTCTAAGTCAGATTTTGGGAACAATATTTTACTCCCCTAATAGATTAGTAATAACCTCTATCTACCAAGATTATTGCCAACAGTTTGTTACTGTTGATTACCCAAAAACCAACGAATTGCTAAGTTAAAAAGGGGAAAGAGGAAAAACGATTGGAGAAAGGGAACAATTCAAGGCCCACCAAAAAAATTCAAAAATAAAAACAACCTCTTCTTAAAAGGGATCTGCCTGATTGAAATAGTCTTCTTGCTTCACTTAAACCTTGGAAGAAATTTTTTTTTTCACCACCTGTGGCATCAGACAAGTCAATCCAACTGGTCTTTCATTTAAGTGAGCATCAGATTGGGATATCTCAAGGAAAGCATTTAGACCTCAGCTTTTTTTCATTAAAGTTTTGTCACCACTTGAGAAACTTAGGTAAGAAATGTGAGTTTGCAATTCATATTATCCATCATTTGATCTTTTGGTGACATGGAAGTTTTTATTGAGGGACTTGAGCTTTTTAGGGGCAACCATTTCCAGAACCTTCTTTCCAATCACCAATGATGTCATCGGAACATGTAAATGTGACCAATAGGAGCTTGTTTACATTCCAAGAACTAATGTGTTTCATGTCAGCCAATCACCTTTGGTGAGGATTTGTGCTATCAAAAATTCAGGGTCAAATTGAGATAAACAAAATTCCTCAGAAAACCATGAAAGTGATAGCTCTAAGAGATCCACAAGTGACTGGAAGGAGAAAAATAAGCTCTTCTGTCATCAAAAACCCCTATATACCTCTTACTTCAAAGGTTAAATAGGCCTTCAGGTACTTCACAGTTTCTTTTTCTTCCTTTGGAAACTTTCTTGCTGTTGGTATCAAAGGTGTAACTTGACTTTTCTTGATTACTAGAAGTCAAGTTTTTGAGTGAAGAGGTTTGTAAACAAAAGAAAAAGAGTAGAGGCGACTCTTGAAGTCATACTTCAAGTTGTCTTAATAAAAATATTAAGACTTTATTAGCAAAAAAGTATAGAAACTTCTTGCAAATATCTTTTTTGTGTGTGGTTAGAGAATCAGCAAAAAGAGTTTTTTTCTGTATATTTTGATTGGCTGTTATAATAAATCATACAATAATTAATAAAAAAATACAAATATTTAGTAATAATAAAACTTTAAAATATATTAATAAAAAATTTTTTAAAAAAATATAAGAAAATGAATAAGTATTAAGACATAATATATATTAAATTTTATAATTTTTGACTATATAGTTAATATTTAAAAATTATCGAAGTTAAAATTTATAATAAAAACATAGTAAGTTGACTTAAACTTTTGGAAGCAATCATATTTATTAGATTATTATAATTAACTTCCAAAGATATTATATATTAGTAAAATAATAATTTAAAATATAAGACAAAAATGACTAAAAAAATAAAAACATTTTTTTGATTATTATAATCTTTAGACTAAATCAAATAGTAAATATCTAAAATAATATGAAAAGAAGAGTTAATTATTTAAACATTGATATTAAAAATAAAGAAACTCTAGAATAATTTATTAAAGATTCAAAATATATAATCTGAAAAAGTTTATAAAAATATATATAAATGTAATATCTAAGAGAATTAATAATATTATTAATATAACTTTTTTCAATGATTCTCTAATCATCATAAAAAAAAAGCTTGCAAGAAGTTTTTATACTTCTATTGCTAACAAAATCTTATTATTCTCCTTAAACGAACTTGAAAAAAACTTTAAGCATTAGTTTTACTTTTTTGTTTCTCTTGGTAGTACATTTCTTTAAATAAAAAATTGACTTTAAATAATCTTAATACTAATAAATATTCTTTTTAACAATGGCAAAAAGTTTTGAAAGGAAAAAAAACCAATATATCATCTTATACTATAAAAAATATAACAAAATTGTGTTAGTTGATAAGAGATAGCTTTTCTATTCTCTTATTATCTAATTTATTTTAATAGTACATATTTTTAGTTTTTTTTTATAGAATTTTGCCTATTTTATTTGTTTCTAAATTTAAGGTTACACAAAGTTTCTTATACTATAATTGAACAAATAGAGCTTATATTAGTAAAAGAAACAAAAAAGCTTTTTTTGATTAACTCATTATTTGAATATATTTTCTCAGCCCCATAAGAATCTGAGATTTACTATAAGTTATTCTAGTTTTGTATAGGTGAATACAAAATATAGAATTTAGTATATTATTAAAAATAATAAAGAGTTCTTCTAATTATGATAAATCTCATAAAATACTTCAATTATTTTTAGTATTGAAGTCATTTTATTCTTGGTAGCCAAATAGATTTTTTCAGTCTCTATAGATAAGTAAAAATCCATTTTTTTTTTTATAAAAATAAACAAATTAAATAGAAAGTTTTTTTTCAGCCAATAGGTTTTTTAGTTCTGATTCATGGTTTGTTAAAAAACTATAAATCAAAGTAACATATCAAGACTTTCAATAAATCTTATTTTGAAGAAAGACTTTAAAACTATTGATAATACCTATTATTCTTATTTACTATAAGAGTACTAGTTAAAAACTATTGTCAAAATGAAAAAATCCCCTTAATATTTAATCTATTTTTAAAAGTTTTATATCTTTTTTAAATAAGTCACATAGCTTGTAGATAGTATTATCTATAGGATCAAATTAATTAATCCTATCAAATATTTTAAGATATCTCAATAGCCATAGGACTTTCTAAATTTTTGGATAAGTAATTTTTTTTGCTTTACCTTATTACTCTTTCATCCAAAAATAAAGAGAAATAGCACTCTAATAAATAATTCATAAGATATTAAATTTGTCAATATTAAATTTTGATTAATAGTTGATAGGAGCAGAAAATTAAGATCTACTATTCAATAGTCTATATGGATTTGAAAAATTTTTTCAGTACTAGTTAGATTATAGATTAATTTTCACCTTTTCTTTTTAAAAGGTAACCAGACTACACGATGAAGTTCCCATATGAAGATCTTCTATTATAATACTTTATTTACTCAAATAATTTGAATTTAAAGCTTTTGAGAATTTTTCTTTCTTCTATTATTTCCAAGAAATTTTCAATAGAGTTTTGATTAAGCCAGTATTTAATATATATATATATATATATACTGTATTATTAAAGCAAAAAGTAGTTATACAAGATGGTAATAATAGACCTATGGGTCCATAGTGCAGTGGTTAGCACTCTGTAGGTCAGATCACAAGATCTGGTTTCAATTCCACCCAAAAAAACAATAGATTGAGGAATTGAATCCATCCATTGACGCAACCATAAACTAACTGATGTTTCTAAATATAGTATCTGGTCTATATCTAGATTGTGATCAGGTAGTGATCCGAATCAGATAAAATCATTATTGATACAACCACGTTATCAGAAATAGTAGCAAGAAGAGTAGATCCCCAAACTGGTAGCATGCCTCTCAGGACCAAAACAAGAAAACAACTCGTCCAGGGACACAAATGGCTTCATAGAAAAAAACTTGTATGCAATAAAAGGACCCTTCTAATATAAGCCAGTCCTAGTCCTCATATATGTGGCTGTACCGGATTTCACAGACTTGACTATCAGGAGGCCTTGGTGGGAGGAGAAATCCGCGGACCACTCCGAAGGATCAAAAACCGGGATCCAGGATATTGAATTCGACAGCCTAAGAACTAGAATACTCTTAATAAAAAATTGTTCTAGGAATAATTAAGACAGAATCGTGCAGGCTTCCAGTTTGTGGTTGGGCTGGTAGTAGTAATACATAGTATTAGTTAAATATATATACATCTATTCATATAAAATAGGTTTACTATAACATATATGTAAAACTACTCATTTGTAATAACCAAATAGTTTCAATTAATAAAATTACAAATTAAGCCTGTGAGGCAAGAGAAGAAAGACCTTTACCTATTTATATGTGGACCAAACGAAACAAGACTAAGAGAAAAATTCATGAAATGCCTCACTGGGGAATGTGCAGCTAGAGCAAATAGTCAGAAGCAAACAATAAAAAATAAAGGTTAAATGGTATGACTATACTAGCACTTAAAAAAAAAATATTAATTATACTAAAAAGTATAAAAAAATATATTAAAAACAAGTAATAAAGTTTTAAAATAGTATTTAAAATATATACTTACAAAATCTGATTTAGTAAAAATGACTTGTGAATCAATAGCACAATGTGTGTACTCCCAAGTCATCTCCACAAATTACTAGTTCAATTCCATTATAAAACAGTTTTTGCAAAATACAATATGTAACAAAACTTCTTGGAATTTTTTAAAATACTGTACATATGTTTATTTATAAATTAATAAAAAATTATTCAAATTATTTAAAACTCTTTATATATATTTTTAAAGTATAAATATAAAAAAATATAAAAAAAAATATTAAAATTATTATGTAATTTATTTATTAATTTTAATTTTAAATTTATAAACAAAAATTTTATATACTGTATATATATATTTTTTTTAAAGCTGATGAAGTCATGTCATGTAGTTTTTATTTAATCAAGTTGCTTTTTCTATATACACAAATTAAATTGCGAGAAAATACATTTAAATAGAGAAAAAACTAATGACTTAGTATCTGAACAAACCTTGCAACTTGCTACAGTTCACTAGAAAGTGGATGTTAGTGTGTCATGACTCCACTAACACTAAAATTTATAGAAAAAATTGAGTTTGGTGTGTATCTATTTTGAAGTATGTTTTCCATACTGTGATTGGTTAGGTTTATGTAAAGATGTCTCTGGTTATATTGACGGTTTCTGCACTCTTGTGTGATGTCTTTTTGTCCTTTGACCTTGTGATTTTTTTCTTTTTCCCTCTTCTTTCTCCAGATGATTCTCTATGATTTTTCCCACTCTATTACTAGTTCACACCTTAACTTCCATACCTTTCGTTTCTTTTGCCAGAACTGTGTTGTGATTGCTTTTATTATTGTCTTTGGCAGCCTTTTCGTCACCTGTGATTTCCTCTGCTGTTTTTCTCATCTTGTGTGTGATGACTCCTCTGATAATGTCGATCCATTTTACTTCATCTGCTCTATGTGCTTTTCCTGTTGTAGTTGTTGCTTTGAATAGCCATTTCCATCTGTCTTTTATATTTTCTAATATTCCCTTCTACACAAATTTAATTGTAATAAAAAATATATTTATAAAAGTGAAAAGACTAATGGTTCAGTATTATAGCCAAAACTGTAAATCCTGTAACTTATTGCAATCTATATTTGTGAATGTTAGCATGTAATAACTCCACTAACACTGATATTAAGTGTAAACAAAATATAGAGAGAAAAAATATTGTTTAGAATGTTAGTTATACTTGAATTAATTAGTTGAATGTATAGGAGTTTGAAGGTTTATGTAAGGTGTTTTTCTATATTAGAGAGTAAGATGTGGATACTAGGATTTCTAATAGGTCTGTTGTGGTTTTTTTTTTTTGTGATTTTATTTTTCTTTTCCTAGATAAAAACTATATTATAACATAATCTTTAAACCTTTCTCTTTTTTTGTCAAAATTTGTCTATTGCTTTTATTATTATATTTTTGTTTTGATTAGATTTTGAATAATTTCTGTGACCTTTTCTACTATTCAATATGTGGTCCTCTTATAATATCTTCCTAGCCTGTCTAATGCCAAGTTTCTGTTACTGCTTTTTTTTCCTTTCTAAGCTATATGTGTTTCCATTTATTTTGAATAGGTTCTAATTGTTGAATATTGTTTGCATGGGATATACATTCTTTGGTTAAAAATATTATATATTTATCTCTTTGTCTTTCAAAGTTTGTATCACATATAAAGAGGTGATGAATAGTTTTTTTATGTTTTTTATAGATTATATATTTGGAGTTGATATATACATGTAATAGTTTAGTGCTGAGTTTGGACATGATTGGATATTTGTTTATTCAAGTTTTGATTTAAAAGGTTCTGTTCCTATGGTCTTTAGCATTTATATATAGTGATGTAATTTTTATGAATAAGAGCATTTCCAATGTAAGTATTCAATCTATTTTCTTAGATTTTCTTTAGTGAACCAGTTATTTGTTCAAGACATGCCCATAGTAATGCAAAAAACACAAAACAGGTTCTGATAATCAAGACTAACAATGGAGGAATCGTTGTCCTTCACACAGAACCAAGCCCCAATTAATAACAAGATAGGTACCACACATATGACAAGCCTTCAAGAAAAATTTAAAGCACTAATGAAGCCAATAGAATTCTATATAAGAAATCCCCAATACCGATAGTGCTGGATATCTTAGATGAGTTTCTAACACATTAGTTTCCCCTATAACATGGGGATAGCAACAAGTAGTCTGGTAGACCATGGTCCTAGGAAGTGCCATTTCCGATATTTGAGGTAATAGGTAGAATAACTTTATTAGATTGAATGTATTAAGACTCCTCCAATCCTTAGCTAAGTTAGAATTAAGAACAAGTTCTACACTAGATGGTCACATAGTTATCCTATTCTGGTTGGGTGATGTGTAAATAGATGTTCCTTATACTATTCATTGATCTGTAAATCCTTAGATAGTATGGGTAATTACTCATCCCAGTTGTTCCTAGGACTTATCTTGATTTTAATAAAGCTTCAAAACTGGTGCAGGAATGAGCTAGCCTTTAATATATATATATATATATATATATATATTATATTATAATATATTATATATTATTTATTATAATGGGAGACTTTAATGCAGTATATAATCCTATAGAAAACAGGACATCAATATCCAAAACAACATTTAGACCATTATGGAAACCAGATATTCTGCTTTTTACTTTTCTTGAAGATAGAGACTTTATTAATATACAGGCAACTTGGGAAAGGAAAAACAAATCACCTACTAGACAAAATATTACAAGCCAAAGTAAAATTGATTATTTGTGGATATCCTATAGTATAACACAATTCCCAATAATTCTCTTTGAAAACAAGAATATATCAGACACAATAGGAAGTGATCACATGATGTTAACAGTCACACTGCAAGATAAAAACCTCTTTTCAAGAATTGAGATCTTGTATCAATCCAACAAGACCATTAAAGTAATAGATATTAAAGGATTCATAGATAAATAATGGAAAAAGTATTGAGAAAGTGTAGATCACAAATTCAAGACAAAATTGATGTCACTTCTAGAAAATAAATCAAACAAGACATCAAAAAAATCATGAGTAAATCAAATATGAAAATACTTTGAAAATCAGATAATGTCAGCAGCCTTCTCCAAATTGACAATCAAGAAAATAAGGTCAAATCAGGAAAAGAAATATTGACTGGGACCTGAATTCATTAAATATAGAAGAGCCATTAAACTCAATATACTATTTAAAAAAGCAAAGCTGACCAAAGCATGTGAAGACATACAGATCCTCAATTTAGTGATATAAGAACATAACAAAAAACACTATCCTGAACTTCAAATTGACATCTTATGTCTACAATATAGTATAAAGAATATACCCTGGTTAGAAATTCAAAAAGAAATTTAGGATATGATTGAAACACTCAAAACAGTTTGCAAAAATGAAGAAAGTAAGAAAACAAAAGAAGTGATTAAAAAAGCATTAGAATAGAGATATGACAATCTTAGAGACAATCGACAAAAAATGATCAACTCAATTTTAGATAGAGAAAGAATCAAAATAGTCTTAGATAGAGTGAAAACTATAAACAATGGACAAGAACAAACAAAATAGAAATAGAAAGTGAACTTCGAAAATATTATAAAGAAGTCTTTAGAAAAAGAAGCACTAATTTTGACTATCTGATCGAGAATTGGAAAAAGGAGTATGAACCTAGAATAGATATCAATCAAATATGGTATGAAGAACTTCTAACTTCTATATTTCGAGAAGAACTCCAACAAACTCTACAAACATTACTGAACAATAAAGCTCCTGGTAGATCACAAATATCTTATGAAATGCTCAAGAAACTAAGTATCAAAGATAAAGAATATCTTTAAAAGATATTGAACAAGTTTCTAGAACTTGAAACTACTTCTAACAGATGGAAACAAAGTCACATTTATCCAATTGCCAAGTCAAAAATATAGGATTGCGAATTACAAAACACAAGGCCAATTGTTCTTCTGGAAGTTATCCAAAAATGTTTTACAAAATCCTTACCAATAGACTAAGTAATATTTGTAAAACATATAATATCTTGAAGGGTTCAAACTTTGCAGGTCTACTTGGAGAAAGTATAGCAGAACCTATTCAAGTATTAAATAATATTTGTGGAGAAACCAGATAAAATAAAAAAAAATAATGGATACTCTTCCAAGATACAGCCAAAGTATATGACACTATAAGTCTGGACATGTTACAAAAGGCAATGGAAAGAATCAAAATTCCAACAGAATTCATTAAAATTATTATAGGCCTTTTTACAAATAAAGAGTTCAAGATACTATATGTAAATGACTTAAAGAATCAATAGTAGCAGGAAATAGTATAGATCAAGGTGAAACTATTTCACCACTACTATGGAGAATATTCTATGATTCTCTATTATGCAAAATTTAAAATGATCAAGACAAAGAATACACAATGTCAGTCAAGTGAAATCCCAATTTTGATGAAAAGAAAAAACATAAGCTAGAATTCAAACATGTTGCAATAGCTTTCATGAATGATACTACATGGATAGCTAGATCAAAGAAGAATATGAAATAAATTTTAGAAACAAAAAGAACTTTTTACAAAGTCAACGACTCCTAGATCAATAGTAGTAAATTAGTTCACATTACTATTAACAACCCTAGCCAATATCCTGGGAGTGTTAAAGCTGGAATAAACAAAGAAGAGGTTAAAGAGTTAAATAGAAATGATTACATCAGATTTTTAGGTATATGGATAGGAAATCAAAAAACATTTGTAGAAATAATAGAGAAAATTCACAGGAAAATCGATTTGATAACTAGAACACTGAAAAATAAAAAAGTAACAGATAAATAGGTCCTTTATATCTTAAATAGAATCCTAATTCCAAGAATAGAATTTCAAATGCAGCATAGTATATTATAATGGAAAACGTGCAATAACTTAACAACTAGATTTCAAAAACTATTCAAGATCAAAAGTGCATTATGCAAATTAATGCCTAATAATGTAGTTCATTATTCTAAAATCTATAGTCTCAAAAGCATATGGATACTACAAAGAGAAAGCCAAGTTATAGGTCTTTGTAATAGATTAAACGATAAAGGTCCAGCAGGTCTCACAACAATTATCAGGCTTAAATAGGCACAGCTAAAACACTGGAAACCCCAACACTTGCTCAACTGTAAAAGACTAGATCAAATAATGGACAAGGATAACTTCTTAATACAAATATTCAAAATTGCAAAGAATCTAGAAATAACTTTTCAAAGCTGAAAATGGGATAAAACCTTTGAATAGAAAAAAGAAAACAACCCAATTCAGGAATATCTATTAAAAGAAGAATATAGAAAAGCTATTCCATCCCTGTACAACAATAGACTAATATATCTAGATCAAAGCATAGAAAAAAGAACTATAAGACTAAAAGAGTGGAGATTGATTCAACTTCTTCAGGGAACAAGTAAAGGATCAATTCTAGATTGATACGGTAGACTATCATACCTATTGATACCAAAAACAATAGAAGAAATTATAGAAAAATGATATGATAACAATATCTCATGGGAACCTGACTACCCAAAACTCAACTTAAGTAGGGACAAAAGACAAAAAATCGGGTGTATTCTAAACAAAAGTCTAATGAGATTAATTTGGGGAAAAGTTTCAAGATCATAAAAGAAATTGGTATACTTTAATTGTGAAGAACAAGCAGAAACCAGGAAACAACTTTGTCTCAGTGCAAAGGATATATAGAGGGTATACTTCATAATGGTGCTTGCATTATAAATGAAAACAGAGACAAGCTTTATGAGATCACTTTCTTGAACAAACACAAATCAACAAGAATTGTCAAAGAACTAAGGATTTCGATAAAAAAAGAAATACTAGAGAGCAAAATAGTAGACAAGATCCAATGTACTATAATATCTCAAGTAAATAGAAATCAACTATCACAGATAATAATTGAAAGATAGGAAACAAGGATTATTGAAGAACATATTCAAGAAGGAATCTATCAAGACTGTTTAAAAGAAATTTTATGAAGAAATCTTGAAGAACAAGAGAATTTCCAGTTCTACTCAAATGGATCTCTAATAGACTATAGAAAAGAAACAGTCAGAATAAGAATAATATGGATTCCAACAAAGAGTAAAGGTCAAGGGAGTAGTTTTCAGGCAGATGTACAAAATTGACCATCGTCCACAAGAGCAGAGCTAGTAGCAATAGTTACAATCCTACTGTTAATACCAGTAAAAAGCTCAGTTGAAATCTATACAGATAGTCAAACATGTATATCTAAATGATACAAGTTAGAAAAAGAGAATCTGAAAATGATTTATAAAAGATGGCTGAAAGAAAAAAACTGGTCTCTTTGGGCAAGGATGCTAAATATCATCAAAACAAAAAACATAAAATTGAAGTTGATTAAAGTTAAGGCATATACCAATATTAAGAAAAATGCCTTAGTAGACAAGTTGGCTAAAGAAGCACTAAACCTCTCAACAATCCAGTGGAAGGACCTTAAATCTGATAAGATTATTACAGAAATGAAATGGCAGAATATAACAATGGATAGTCCCATAAGACAATTTATAAAAAGAATAAATAATAAAACAACAACATACTGCTGGTCATAACAAAACTGAACTAGAGACAAATGGAATCTTTAAATAGAAGATTAGTAGAACTACTCATGGGACATGGTATGAGAAAGGCTAAAAAAGGAACACATGTGGGACACCTCCTTTAAAAGCTCACAGCAGAAAAGTTTTCTGATCAAATTAATCTTTAATAAACTATCGACAATGGCCAAATTAGTGATTAGGAGATCAGATCTATATCACAAAAATGACTGTTTAGCATGTGATGAACAGGAGAAAACAATAGAACATCTTTTGGAATACCCAAAATACAAAAACACAATGAAAGAAGCCTGGTCAAGAGGAATAGAGATAATATATCAAGAATTTAAAAAAGAGAGACAGAAGCAAAAAGATCAAGCTCAAAAAGAATATAGTAATATTCCAATAGTAGATAAAAAAGAAATGAGAGAAATAGAAGCATGGTCAACAAAGCTTATCAGAAGAGTATCTACAAATAGTCAAGACTCAGTAAGTTTCCTCTCAGGGCTGATTAAAGGAGACTATTAAGAGAAGTAGGGGAACTCGAATGTGAAAGAAAAAAGATAGGAACAGTCACCAGAAAATGAATACTTCGTTACCAAAAGAAGATCTTGAATTACTTTAGAAAAAAAGTGTGGAACAAATGATGTGAACTAGTAATAGAATAGGAAAAAACTCAAGGAATTTTTCTAAAAGATAAAATAAGATGACCTATTAAATCTTATTCAACAAGAAAAATGAAAAAGTCAAGAGAAAAAAGAAAGAAAACAGAAGAAGAATATATAGGAAAAGGTTTAACAAGAATAATAATGATAGGAGTTAAAAGTGGAATAAAATAGTTGGGTTTTAGGCTCAATCAGAACTTTGGCCAGTGATCTGTAGTAGTGACTGCAGGCAATGATGTTTATAGTAGAAGGGTATTCACCAAACTATAAACAGAGACAAATTACTTTCAAAGTTGCACTTAGAGTTTGACAATAAATTAAGACGAGTGAGTTAGTTAGCATTTTAGCTTTAGCGACACTGTAAATAGTATAGCCTACATTATGTTTAATAAAATATACATAATTAACCTGACAGTGGGTTATAATTAAAAAAAATAATAAAATATATCAGAGTAAATAATATATAAAAAAACTCTTTTCACTAATTCTCCTTTTTCTTAAAAATTGATAATTTTTTTGAAAAAAGCAAACTTAATCAAATACATAAGGAAAAACAACATATCTTTCAACTAAGTTACCAAACTTTTGTAATACATATATAACAAGCCTTTTAGAAATATCAAGGAAAGAGATATATATTGTTTTACTAATTTTCTTTTACTTCTTTTTCCTAAAATTTTTTAGGAAAAAGAAAAGAAACCTGTAAACTGATTCACAGTCAAAAAAAAAAAAAAAGCCAATATCAACTTCACACAGATTACAGTCAGACTAGTGCAGGTTAACACCTTTCTTGACACTGTAAGAAACCCAAGAAGTAACTAAGTTTATTTAATAAATTAAGTTACTTCAGTCACTCCAAGGCTTAGAAGGATATCAAAGCTTCCCAAGAACAAAACTGTCTAAACATACATACTCATATAAACAACATACCTATTCTCTATCTTGTTACATGAACATAATCATGTAAAAGTGAACAAGCAAAACAAGTATACACATAAAAGTGATAAACAAAACACACACATACATGTATAACTTGTGATCCAAACAAGTTGATTGATATTTCATACAAATACAATAACAACTTGCAAAATTTAGATAGAATCTTTAATATTAACAAATAAATATATCAAAATAATACAACAAGGTTTTCTATATTATCTAATCAAAAACATAAACAACAACAACCTCAGAAAGGTTTATCCATAATCCAAAAATAGAATAACTTATAAATATAAACAAGTAGTCATGTGACTTAACAATAAATCTAAACCATAGCAAATATGAATAGAGTGTAACATATATTACAAATAGTTAGTAAAAGAGAAGAAAATATAGTAAACACATTAATTAATTTCTTAATAAAACAGGATGAACATTCTACTTTATTGGTTTCACAATAACTATTAAAACAAAGAAATAATGAATCTAATGAACCAGTAGCCTTTTCACTGGAAATATATACTATCCCAGATAGTATTATAGCTATGATACTAGGAGTAGATGTAACAACCTTCTACAAGGAATGAATTCTAACTCAACATTTATATATTTCTAACAACAAATCAAAGTAATTAAAGAAAATCTCCTATAACCCTATATTGAAGACAAGCTTATGGAAATTATCAAGAATCTCGAAAGTCAACATAAATTAGAGTGATAACCAATAAAGATCATTGAACAAATAAATAATGAATCAATAATAGATAATGAAGTAACAATGATATGTGTATAAAAAATCGAAGAACTGGAATCACAAAAACTTCAAGAAACAGTAAAAAGACAATGCATTAGTGAATATAGCTCTTATAACACTAGAAATAGAAACATGGCATTACTAACAAACTCTTACTTCATAAAAAAAAAAGGAACTTATAGATTAAATACAATGATAGCCAATATCCTAGGAGAAACAAAAAATGAAACTAAGACATATCTAAGCAATACTCTTAAACTTTTACAAGAAAAAAGAAACCTGTTAAGAAAAGAGTTTATTAATAGAAATGAGTGGCTAGTCTTTTGAATACAAGAGGAAGAAAATGTTATAAGATGTATTGAAGAAGTTAATCAAAAAGAAGACAACTTCATTATCTAAAACATAACACCATTAACCACTTATAAGAAACAAAAGACAGAAAAAAACATAGATAGAAAAGTTTTTCAAGAAACCAAAGTCAAAGAAGACATTATCATCTGGCATGTATATTTGATAGACATGAATCAGAAAAACAATAAGAACCTTATAAAAGCACATCTAAAAAGATATAGAAAAGTGCAAAACATTCATATTTATGAGATAAATACAAAATATCTTAGCCTAAATCCTGAAGAAATTTGGATGACTCCAATTAATATAGAAATATCAAGAGTTATATTTTTCAAGTCTGAGCTTAGCTATAATAGAATTAATCAAATATTAATTGAAAAAAATGATAACTCAGCAAGACTCATAGATATCGACAAAATCTATATCAGTCTAATAGCTTGAGCATTGAATGGTACACAAGCTAAGATATGTTATACACCCAAAGATCTCTATACATTCAAGAAGTGTAACTTTACAGTAGTTTGCTTTAAAACAAAAGAAGAAAGAAACAAGGCATACAAACAATATATTTTTCTATAGGAACATAATTTCTTATAAAGTATAAAACACATATCCAAAACAGAAAGATGGAATTCTAAAGATGAAAATAGAAATACAAGATTCAGGTCCATAAATATAGAAATAGATAATGAATTAATACCTGACTCACAATCAGATAACAAATCAACAGAGTCTACTTCTAATCCAGCAAGTTATCATTGGTTCAGAAATTTGAAACAGATTAGGTAATGAAACAATAATAGAATAAGGCATAAAAGAAATAATAGAAAAGAATATTCCATAACAGGAAGCAATAGAAAACCTATTAGAAATTAACGAAACCATAGAAATAGATTTTCTGAAGTCAATACAAGACCTGAAATAGAAAGTACACAAGATCATTCAATGAATATTCTAGCCAATCTAAAAAGACTACATGCTAAGATAAATACCCTAGAAGGACAAACAGGCTTCAGAAGATCAAGACTCAGTAATAAGTAAGCAAACCGCTCTTAAAGGCCCATCAATTTTCTATTCTGACAGATCACTTACTAATCATGAAAAAGAAAATAGAAAATGGGAGCAGCTTGGATCCAAATAGGAAAAAAAGAAAAGTAAAGCAAGTTCCAAATAGGAGTAAACAATTAGCCCTCATCTACAAAAGCAGAATTGATAGCAATTATAACAATACTCCTAGTAGTCCCAATTGAAAGTATAGTAGAGATCTTTACAGATAATCAGGCATATATTTCTAAGTGAAAATCCTTAGAAAAAAGAAAACCCAAAAAGGACACACAAGAGATGACTCAAGGAAAAAATTTGATCCCTATAGGCATGAAGGGTAAAGCTAATAAAAAAGAAAAACAGAGATCTAAAGTTCACAAAAGCCAAAGTATACTCATAATAAAGAAGCAGATACCTTAGCTAAGGAAGCCCTGAAATTTTCACCAATTGAATGGAAAGATCTTATTTCACACAAAATTATAACTAAAATCAAGTGGCAAGGAATAATTCTAGATAATCCAATTAGGTAGTTCCTTAAGAATATTAATAATAAGAAAACAACCTATCAGTGGATACAACAAAACAAAACAGAAGAAAAATGGAGTTATCAGATTTTAGAACATCAGGCTCATACATGGGATCTAGTATGAGAAAGGATTAAAGATGAATACACGTAGGATACATCATTTAAACAATCCTAACAAAGAAGTTTTCTTATTAAACTGGTCAATAATGAGTTATTCACCTTAAGTAAGTTGGCTGTAAGAAGACTGGATCTATATAAACAAGTGAAATGCATTTTATATAGCCAACAAGATGAAACTATAAAACACTTACTAGAATGTTTAACCTATAAAAATCAGCTATAAGAGACATGGAATAAAGAAGTAGATAGAATCATTAAAAACTTAAAAAAGCTATTGTGAAAAAGAAAGAGAGAAGCTAAAAAAAAAAATTCTAGTCTGATTATTGATGACCATGAAGAAATAGGAGAGTTTGACAAGTGGATCGCTAAAGTAGTAGAACAGACTTCTGGAACAAGTCAGAATATACTAAGTTTCTGTACTGGCCTTATAAGAACTGACCTTATTCTAGAAGTGGCAAATCTAAAATATCAAGGTAAATATATAGGAAGAATAACAAGAAAGTGAATATTAAAAATGCAAAAAAGAGTTTGCAACCAAATCTGAAAAGAAGTCTGAAACATGAAATGTGAAAAGGTAATCGAATAGAAATGAACACAAGGAATTAATAAAGAAGACAAAATGAAAAGACCTCCTTGTCTATTAGACCAGAAAACCATGTCACTAAAGAAAAGAAATCCACTATCTGAAGAAGAAAATCTTGAAAATAAAGGCCTCTGAGAAATTTTAACAAGAAGAGTAGAATATGAAATGAAATAGTTGGGTTTTAAGCTCTGTTAGAACCTTGCAGAGTAATCTACAGTAGTAACCTGCAGGCAATAAAGTTAACAGTTGGAAGGGTCTTTACCTGAACTATAAAAGAAGTGATAAATCACTTTCGAAGTTATACTTAAAGTTTTAATAATTCTTAAAATAAAGATGAATGAGTTAGGTAGAGACTTAACTTTAGTGATATATCTTTAATGTAAAGTATACATATGTTTAATAAAGCACACAAATCTAGTCTGACAGAGGATTTTAAAAAAAAAAAAATAAAATAAATATATCAAAGTTTAGAAATAGCTTCCTTTCAATTATGAGAAGAAATTTCAGAGCTGTTATCAAAGATCATTAAAATAGAGCATAGTCTCAGAATGGTATGCAAAAAGAAAGAAAGTCTTTACATCAGAAATTAAATTAAAGAAGCCTTAGAAAGCAGATGTGAAGACCTCAAGTTCAACCAAAAATAGATGCTAAGCTCAATCTTAAACCACAAGAGAACAAGAATCATACTAAATCGAGTGTTAATCAAGAATCAAGAGGGGATAGAATATATAGCTAACAATCCACAAACTATTAAAAGCAAGGTTGAGAACTACTATAAAGAATCTTTCAAATAAAGAAATGTCAACTTTAAAAGCTTGGATCCTTCTTAGAAAAAAGAATATCAACCTAAAGAGTAGATTAATTCAACATGGTACTCACTACTAACAGAAAAAATCAAAATAGAAGAGCTCAATGCTATTTTGCAACACTTCTTAAACAATAAGGCAACTGTTTTCTCATATATCAGTTATGAAATGCTCAAGCACTTAGGCATTAAAGGAAAAGAAGCCTTATGCTTATTGTTCAACAAAGTTTTAAATACTGGGAGATACCTAAAAAATGAAAAAGTAGTATCATAAACCACTGCATACAATACTTCCCTAAAGTAATACCCCCCCTTAAATAATATCTGATAGTATTCAAGAAAAGTGTTACTCAATAAATGATTACTACCTGGGTATAT
>CAJVPT010002674.1:0-17020 GCA_910592055.1 Acaulospora colombiana
TTTTCTTAACTTTTTCTCCTATAAGCTGCTTTTGATACCCTTTTTTCCCTAAGCTATCCAGCCATATTCCGAGCATCTTCATTGGTATGCCTGACTTGCTACCTCTGATTGTTTTTCCTTTGAGCTTGAAGCTTCTCTCAAAATCTTCAGGCTGCCTGTTAATGATAATTAATTGTGATTTTAGGGGGTTGATTTCAATGTCGTGGTTGAAGAACTCTGTGGCAATGTCTAAAGTCTTTTGCATTCCTTCCAGGTTGTCTGCCAGCCATGTCATGTCATTCATACATGCAATAGCCTTCACTTCTAAGTGTTTCTTCTCATTTGGTTCGTTAATATCTTCTTTGGATTTTGTTGTATACCTGTATCCCCTTCCTGATCTGTTTATTTCAGTTAGGAGGGGGTCATAAAATATATACCATAGCAAAGGGGATATTGTGTCTTCCTGGTCAATTCTATCTAGTATTCTGTAATGTAGACTAAGTCCATGCATTGTTATGACCTGGTTCTCTCTTCCTCTAAGTAAGTCTTGGATAATGTTGATTATTTTTGCAAGTATCTTGATGCGTCTCATTGCCTGCTCCAGCATTTCAGTGTTGACTGAATCAAAAGCCTTTGCCATGTCTTGACTTAGGATCCATAATTTCCTCTTCTTTCTGCATGCTTGCTCTATGCATAGGTTGATTATGTGAATAGAACCCTGTGTGCTACTTCCTGATAGGGCTGCCCTGTTGAACTTATTGAGGATGTTGTGCTTTTTGCAGATTTGGGATAAGCAATCACTGATAATTTTTGTAAATATCTTCCTTCTTGCTATGAGAAGGGTGATGGATCTGGTTATCTCGATTTTATTGTGCTATTTCCTAGGTTTTTATATGGGATATATATATCCTGTGCTCCATTCTCTTGGTGTTTCACCTTATATAAGGATCTTGTTATATAGGTTGGTGAGCCATGTAAGTGTTTTAGGTTCAAAGTGTTTGTAAGCTATATAGGGAATATTGTCTGGTCCTGGTGCTGATTTGAAACTCCTATTTCTTATTGATTTTTTGAGTTCTTGTGTGGTGATATGTTTGGTAAGATCATTATACTATTTTTCTTGGATTCTTTTATTTGGTGAGTATTGCTGTACCCATTTGGATGCATTTTCTACTGGTATAGTTTTCCTATGCTAGGTCCATTTTGCGAAGTGTTCTGATGCTTTTCATTTAATCTCCTCTAGATCTATAATAATTTCTATCTAATTGTTTTCCTCTGTAATAAGCTTGTCTGTTACTATGGTTCTGTTGGGTTTTTCCAAGATGCTGTTTATCATTTATTTTTTGTCATCCTATAACCATTGTTGCCTCCTTGTTATACTTTGTTGGATTTCTTTATTCCTGTGGTGTCTGATAATTATTTTGACTGCTGTCTTGTATTTAGTTATGTATTCTTTACAAATTCTCTTCCATTGGACTGCGTAATTCTGGGAGTGTTTTGCTTGCCATTCTTTTAGTTCTGTTACTAGCTCTGGGAAGAATTCCTGTAGTTTGCTTATTTGTTTTTCAATCAGTTGTTCAGTTTGTGCATTAGGTGTGTCGATATTTCTCTGGAGCTTGTCTGATAGAATTTGAATGTTCACAATCTTTCTGTATATTGTTGGGGGCTTTCCTGGCTTCTTGTTTCTTCTTCAGTTTTTTATTTTAGGAATGTGTTTGTTTATTGCTTCCATGATATGTTGCTTGAACTTTTTCTATAGATCATTTATGTTTCCTTGTTCCTTCATGCTTTCCTCTAGTAGCCTTGATTCGATTTCTTCTCTGAAGTTCTCCCATTGTTTTGTGTCTGCTTTGTGCCAGTTGTACTTGTGATTTCACATATGGATGTTTTGTTTCCTTTATTTCTCCAGCTGCCATACTTCGATTCTTGTTAGCATAATCCTGTGATTGCTTTTGTGCAGGGAGTCTGGATGGTCTATTATATGGGAATCTCTTGACTGTCATGTGTTCTGTGGGCTATACCATATTTGGTTGATCCTACTGATTGCTTCTCTGCTGTTTTCCCATGTGTATGTCTCTTGTGTTGGATTGTGTGCTCTGAATATGTCTGTGAAGTTCTTGGTAATTAGCCAGTCTAGCAGGTCTGACTCTGGTCGGTGGTTATTTAGTTTCTTAAGGGTGTGTCATTTGTTGATGGAGAGGTTGGATGTAATGTTGAAGTCGCCTCCTATTACTATATGTGTTCCCTCTTTTTCTGCTTGTATTATCCATTCCTTTATAGTGCTTTCTATTGTAAGTTTTTCTCTTCTGTCAGCATTTCTTGATGGGAGGTACACACCTATCACTCTTATCTTGTATTTATTGGAGAATGCCATGTCGATTGTTATAGCCCATCCTTCAATTTCTTATTTCTTGTATATTCTGTATGCGATATCTTCATGTATTGCTATGTATACCCCATGTCCGATCTTTCTCCTTGGGTTCACTGAAGTTGTTAATTGATACCTTAGTTGTTTCCAGTGTTTGATCTGATTTGTGTCTCCATTGTTTTCTGTTGAGATGACTATTTCCCATCTATTTTCTGAGTAGTATTCCATCCATAGTTTCCATTTATTCTCCTCCGCCATGCCTCTTATATTGTGTGTCACAATTGTCCAGACTGGATGGTTGGTTGTTACAGTTCTATTGAGGTATGTGATATTTTTATTTGTGTGTTTGCTATTGTTTTGTGTCTTTTGTTTGTGGGGAACTGGGGAATTTGGGATTGTGTTGTGTTTTGCTACTTTCTCACCTTTGGGGGTTTTGCTGGGTCATGTTAATTATATTATTGGAGGGGTTGTGCCCTGGTGAGACTGTCTGTTGGGATAGTTTAAAGAGATTGATTGCTTCTTCCATTGTTGAGCTCATTTTGTTGAGCTGTTGTTGATATGCTTCCTATGTTTTTTTGATGTCTTGGATCTTGTTGTTTGTTCTTGCTGCTTGCACTTCACTTTCTATAGGTATGGTTTCTTCTAGCTCTTCCATGAATTCATCTATGCTCTCTGGGTATCTATTTGCACATTCTTATTCTAAGGCATCAACTCTCTCATTCAGATCTTGAAGGGATTCTTTCATTTCTTTGATTTCTCTTTGAATTGTTGATAGGACTTACCAAATATTGTCATAATGGTTTTTGTTATCATCAGAGTTCTTTCTGTATTTCAGAATACTTGCATAGCTTCTCCAGTTACCTGTACTGGGGTTTCTGTGACTGGTGTGGATGAGATCTGTTTTGTGGCTAGGTGGTAATGGCATCCTTGGGTTGTTGAATTTTTTAATATATTATCTTGGAGGGAGAGGTATAGAGTTGTTGGGGCATGTGTACATATTGTGTTCAGATGAGCTGCAAATGAGACATAGTCTTGTTTCTCGGTCTATCTACTGTATCTGGGTTCCTTGGATCATAGGGGCTACTGATTTCACCTCTTGCATCTCTTCCCTAGATTGGAAGATAAGGACTGTGAATCTCTTGGCTCGATTGTTGTTATTCCTTGAAATGTATGCTGACTTGATCTTGATACTCATGATTGTAACTACCAGGTCTGCTGCTGTTGTGTCTGTAGGCAGAGAGGTGAGTGTGGTACTGAAGTGTTCTCTTTGTTCTTTAATTTCATGTGTTCTGTAGCAGGGGAATATTCTGCATGAGTAGAATTCTTTTGTGAGAGCCCAGTCTTGGCTAATTTCTATGTAATCCAATGTGTTGGAGAACGTTATGTTTGCTGTCTAGAAAGGCCCTGCTCTTTGCAGGATAATGTAATTAATGCTGATTTGTTTATAAAGAACTCCACCAGGTTCATTTTGGTAAAGTGTTGGGGAATGTCCCATACTCTGATAGTGTGGGAGTTGTTGTCTTGGGAACCTAATAGGGCGATTATCCTAAATTTGGTGCCCATAATCTGTGAGTTCTATTGTGCAGGCTTTGTGCACATCATCCTGATTACTGAAAATAGCTGTGATTTGTGATCTTCCAATTGGGTATTCAATTCTCACATACTTTAGGGAAGGGAAATGTCCTATTTTTTATTTCACGAGTTCAGTTTTTTCCCCGGTGGTTTGTCCTGATACCAGGTCTAGGTAAATATATGTTTTCCATGGCTTGGCGAAGGCTTGTCTGTTTTGATTGTCTTGTAGGATGAATGGTCTCTTCTGCAAGTCTGTTTGGTCCTCGTAACTGTAGCCTATCTGAACGGTAATGACGAGTTGTTCATCTTTTGCTTGGGGTTTTGTGATGTTCCTGTCCTCTGGTACTTCGGCCGTGGTAGAAGATATCGTTTTGCTACTGGTGGTACTTTCCATGTTTTTCACTACTTGACTTGCTTCCTCTGTTTCCATTTCTTCTGCTTGTGTCCTTGGGCTCTTCTTTTACTTCCCTTTTCCTTTGTCTGTTGGTTTCTTGGGAGGAGCTGATCTGGTTCCAAGGGAGGTGTGTCTGAGTTGAGATGTCAGTGTTGTCGTTTTCACTTTTAAGATCCTGCTGTTGCTCTTGCTTAACCTGTCAATATTGTACTTTGGTGTTGTTTGCCTTATCAGGCTTCTCAGTTGCCTTGTGGAGGCCATGTTGCTTGGGACACTACTTTTGTAGCTGGGGATGAGTTTTTGTGTTTTTTGCTTAAAAAAGAAATTTTTTTCAATTTTGAGATTTTCAAGAAAGAGTTTTTTTACATATATAACTTCAATACTATATATATTATTATTGAATAGTTGAAACTAGTCAATATTTAGCACCAATCTCAAATGTGAATCAACTGTCTTTTAGCTAAAAAATAATTCTGAGTTTTCATCTTTAAAAGATTTCTAAATATCACTATTATAGATATTATATAAAAGTTTGTCAATACTTAATGATTTACTCAATACAGAAGTTTAGATTCAAAATTCAGATTTTAATATAATTGCAACAATTGATATTGAATAGTAGAATATGAAAAAACCAAATTGAACCAATTAATTATATTTTTGTTTAATAATTCTAATTGTGTAGAGAGTAGAGAATTACAAGTTTTTCTTTATTTTAGTGTTGAATAGAAAATTCAATATGAACATACTTTATGATCAATAGTTGATTGTTTTTTTAAAAATCAAAAACATCATTCTATCTATATAATTTGTGGTATTTTTAACATGTTATAAAACTAATAAACTGATCTAATAATCCAAGTATATTATTGATTATATATAAAGATCTACAAAAGAGCTCATATTCTTTGTCACCAATTTTATAAATTTTAGCAGTACATTTGTTGCATTATTCAATAAATTAAATAGAATTCTATAATTTATAATTTATAACAAAATCCACATTAAACAATTATCCAAAAATTTGCTAAAATTTAGTGAAAATTCATATTTTGAAGTCAAATAAGCTTTAAATATATTGTTTATTTCTTTATTATCATCAACTTCAGATTCATTATTTTCAAAACTTGTATTATTTAATTTCAAATTTTGTTGATTATTGCATAATAACATAATTTGACTTAATTAAATATTTTTTATTCTGTATCAAAATATGAATTCTTCATTTGTCAAATGTTTGCCTTTTGTTTTTTTATATTTATAGAAAAATTCTGTTTATGGGTTAACAAGTAATCCATTGTATTTACTATAGTTAAAAGTAAATTTCACTTTTTTTAAGATTTTTTCTTAAACTTTTATTAAGTAAAATTGAAAATTGAATACTTTTTGATATTTTAAAAATTGATAAACTATAATATAAAATGACAAAGTTATAATTAATATATTAAATAACTTTGAGTTGTAATATAATACAAGTATAATATAATGAATAATATATAGTATAATATAGTATGTAACTTTGAATTGTAATATAATATAATGAATAATAATATAATATTGTATATAGTCACGAATTGTATTAAAACTATACAAATAATTTTATTTAAATAATCCTTTATTAATTTAATATTTTTTTACTAATACCTAAAATATTTGAACAAAAAAACTAATTGGATATACTTTTTACATAAAATATCCACATTTATTTTTACAACTTTAACAATCTTTCCTACTATTGCAAAATTTCTTTACATTAATTGTAGTAGAAGTGGCAACAATTTGTTGAGTAACATCAAATACTGAATCTTTAATTCGAATCATATTTATAAAACAATTAGACCTAATAAAATATATTAACAAGTTTTTTGAAGAATCAAAACAGCAAAAAAAATAAAATTGAAGATTTAAAAAAGGAAATTGATTAGCTCAAATCTATAGAACCTGAACTTGATTATATAGTAGTTGTAAAATCTAGAACAACTGATATATTAGAATCTGAAAGTTTGCTGAATTTAGAAAAATGCCAAAAAATTCAACTTAGTAGAAGTAGTAAAAAAGCAAAACTGAAAAACTGGTTACTGAATATTAGTCAAAGCCAAAAGAAGTAAAAGCAAAAATGAAGGCCTTAATAAAATCAATTTATAATAAATATAAACTAAGAATAGATAAAGTTTTTTCAGTAATGTAAATAAAAAAATATTACAAAAGTTTATACCCAAATTAATAAAATCCATGACTTTACATTTTAATCCTTTATAAATACAAATAAATAAATGGTTAGATGCTTTATATCCCTATTAGAGAGGAAGATATCAGAAGATAGAAACTGAAAAACTGGAAGTGAACAACTATTACTTACATACAAATAGCTGATTAAATGAAGTAAGATTAATAATATTTTGTATTTATACTATCTCTAAGTATTAATTTTTAATGAATAATTAAGAAAAGAGTATAAAGAATTAAAAGTGCACAGTCACTTATTAAATGAAGATCAAAAAAAGTTATCAAATATCAAAATAATATAATTAAAGAAACAAAGGTTTATTCACCTAAAAAAAGTAAAATCAATTTAGGAAATGCACTAAAATAAGAATAAATGTGTATAATTACAGTTGTGTTCTAAAAAGATATTTTTTGGCAAAATATTTTATACTAAATAATTACATATTAATTATAATTACTTATGGTTAAAGAATTTGTTAAAATATTTGAATAAATATTCAAAATCAATTCAAGTGTTTCTGTTGACTTTAAATAATATTATGATTGTTTATATTTCTATAATGTGATACTATCAGAAGACTTGTTAAATAGAATATATGGTTTGAAAAAAATTTCAAAATGTAAACAAGAAAAAGAAATAGAAAAGGGTAAAGAATTGACAGTTAAATTCAAAAGACAAAAAATTACAAAATATGAGAAATTATTAATGTATTCAGAGAATAAGAAACAAACTGAAGAAAGTATACAAATGTGTGAAATTTGAGGAAACAGTTAGGTTAAAAAAAAAAAGCAAAAAATTTCAGAAAACATTTGGCAAGGTAAAACTAATTGGAACTAGTTTTAAAAGAGTCAAGCTAAAATCTTTAAAGGAAAAAGAAAAGCAAGTGTAAGAAGAAGAATAGGAGAAAAAGGAAAGTGATAAATAATTTAGTTAATTGATTTTGTAATTTTTGAATAAATTTTATAAAATTTGCTAAACTTTCTAAATATTTATTAAATTTCAATATTATATTTGTAACTTTTATCAAATTTTTTATCGCAATAGTTTTTTGCTGAATTTTTTGCTATAGTTTTAATTTTTTACTGAATTTTTTATTATAGTAATTTTTTTTTGTTAAATTTTTTATCATAATATCAATTTTGTTAATTTTTTTGTTACAGTAATTTTTTTGATAAATTTTTTGCTATAGTATCAATTTTTTTACTGAATTTTTTGTTACAGTATTAATTTTTTTGCCAAATTTTTTGCCACAATATTAATTTTTTTGTCAAATTGTTTACTGCAATATACAAAAAAAAAAAAATTTTGCCACAATATACAAACTTTTTTTTTTTTTGTCAGATTTTGTACTATCAATTTTTTGCTAATATTTTTTATACTGAGTGATAGTAATTGTAAATGATTCGTTCATATTTTTATTATTATATTTTGCCAAATTCAGCAATAATTCAGTAACTAAATGACATAATTTTGCTAGTATATAAGATAATACTAAAAGAGAAAAAGAAAAAAGAAGAAAAATATTGTTTATTCAATATATCTTGAATTAACTTTTATTCTTTCTATGTTATCAATAATGTAGAAGATTTCATGTTCTATATCCACTCGTATTAACTACAATGATTTATAATAAATTTCAGATTCTTATAGATACTGAAGAAATGTATTCAAACATGTGAGGTAACCAATAGAAACTTATTTATATATTTAATAAAATGAATTACTATCCAATTATAGTATGAGAAATGTTGTGCTACTCAAAATTCAAGATTAAACTGAAGTAGGCAAAATTTTTCAAAAAAATCCAGAAATGAGTATTATTAGAATAGAACAGAGGCTGAGAGAATAGAAAGATTGTTTCTTATCATAAATACACTCTATATTGTTTTTATATAATATGAAATGACTATACATTAGTTTTTTTCTTTTTAAAACTTTCTTGCTATTAGTAAAAAGAATATTACTTAACTTTTCGATCACTAGCAGTCAAGTTTTTATTTGAAGAGAAGTAATAATAAGAGGAAATGAGATAGGGATAACTCTTGAAGTTTTTTTTCAAGTTTATTTAAAGAAAGTAATAAGACTATATTAGTAAAGAAATATAAAAATTTCTTGTAAATATCTTTTTTATATATAGTCAGAGAATTAGTAAAAAAAATTGTTAAATTATATTAATAAAGGAATATTAAATAAAATTATTTATATTGTTTTAATACAATTTGAGGTTATATATAATATTATACTATTATTTATTACATTATATTACAATTTGAAGTTATAGTATGGGACATTTTTTTTTTTAAAGGCTAACTCATTTCTGTGTCAGTTCTGAAGCTTTATTAAAGTCAAGATGAATCCTAGAGACAATCGGAATGAGTAATTACCTATACTGTCTAAGGATTTACAGATCAACGAATAGTACAAGGGGCATCTATTTTACATCTTATCCAACCAGGATAAGATAACTATATGACCATCTAGTATAGGACTTGTTCTTAATTCTAACTCAGCTAAGGATTGGGGGAGTCTTATTATCTTCAAATTTAATGAGGTGATTCCATCTATTACCTTAAATACTCAGAACTGACACTTTCTAGGACCATGGTCTACTGGATGACCTGTTGCTATCCCCTTGTGAGGGAACTAACGTATCAGGAACTTGCCTAAGATACCCAGCATCACTAATGTTGAGGATTTTTTATACAGAATCCTATTGACTCCATTAGTACTTTAAATTATTTTCTGAGGGGCTTGTTATATTTCTAGTATTGTCTGGTTACTTGATTATACTGGTCTTGTGTAAAGGATATCAATCCCTCAATTGGTAGTTTTGAGTATCAGAATCTGTTATGTTTTTTTTTTAGCATCACACTGAATTGAGTTTTTGACTTGTTATGAGTAATGATGAATCTCTAAAGTATTTAACATATAAAATTTTGCAGATCACTTATGTCCCTTTTTGAGAGACAAAATTCATAGCTCTTCACTTTAATAGGGACAAAAGTCAGAAAATGCTATAAATCAATGATTTAGATAGTAGAGAACTATTGTGTGTAGTTTTTTTATAGTTATTAATTTAAAAATTTTAATTTTTTCTAGTGAGTGACATTTGATTATGTCCTTGTCCCCCCCCTTTAGGGACACATCTTTAATTGTGTCTGTACCTTGATTCTTTGGAGTAACCAGTTGTAGCATTTCTAAATTAACAGAGTCATATGCTTTAGACACATCTTGACTCAAAATTCAGGCTTGCTGTTTAGTTTCTTTTGCATGTTCAATAATGTTGCTGAGTATATATATTGGGTCTTAAGTGCTACTATCTGGAAGTGCTACCCAGTTTAGTTCAGATAGTATCCTATTGTGGATTAGGCACTTTGTCAGTCTATATATGATAATTTTGGTGAATATCTTCCTTTCTATATCAAGTAAAGTGATAGGTCTAGTGATGTCCAGGTTGTATGCCCAGTCTTTGGGCTTGGGTATGAAATATATGTATCCCCTGCTCCATTCTCTGGGTGTAATGCCTTATCAGATGATTGTGTTGAAAATTATTCTGAGTTCTTCTCTTGTTTTATTCTTTAGGTATTTGTATGCAGAGTATGGTATCTGATTAGGGCCCAATACTGACTTCGAGCTGTGTTGCCTAATTGCCTGTGCCAGTTCCTCTGTTGTGATCTCCTCTGTCATGCCTTTGTAGTAGTACTGCTTAATGTGTGGTTTGGGACTATATTCAGACTGCCACTTGGGATGATGTTCTAGGCCATATTCCATATTAGATATATTATACAGTGTCAAGCAATCCCACAAACTCGTACACTAATACAAATAATATGTTACACATTATAGTATTGTTATATAAGCTAATTATATAACTATGGTTAAACTATTTTTAGTGTGATAAAATCTATCTAATCATGTGATTACTATATATAACAATCAATAAGGAAGAACATGTGATACTATCTTAATTTTTCCTAAAACAATTTTTAAAAGTAATTTGGTTATCAAACCGTTGTAACTCTAACCTGTATCCAAGATTTTAGATACTTCAGTGTGGTGCTAGCAAATTTCTTCACCCACCAAGGTCTTCCGATCACTAGACTTGCAAAACTCAACAAGTGTATGTTAATAGACATATGACCGGTATACGATTTACTTTTTTGCACTAGTTTTATCTAGATAAGAATATCTTTTAAGATACTCTTGTATTTGGAGTATAATTCATTGTCAAGAATTATCTCATTTGCCCAATTTCTAAGGAGATCATCTTTCTGATTGGTAGATAAGGTATCACATATTGCATAGCCACTTACAACTAAACCAAAGGAGTTGTCGACAGGATTGTAGTTTGTTACTAAAAAAGAACTACCCGGCATCTATCTACGGTTGGAATAGAACAGGTAATTGCCTGGTTTATCTTGTCCTAGTGATCTGATTGCACCAATAATTGTATCTGTATTGAGATTATCAATTTCAACACTGATGCTCTTTGTTGTGTTGTCTGCAGTAGTGAGATGTGTAACCTTTCCCTTCTTTTTTGAAGTTTTTGATGTCTCAACTTCCATAGCTACCAGTTTGTGTATAATATTGAAGTGTCTCTTTCTTGCTGAGTTGCTGGTAAAGTCTTCTCCACAGACTGTACACTTGCACGCCTTTGGAGGTGGAGGTTGTTTGACTTTCAGTTGTTTGGGAGCAGGTAAACCTGGCTTTTTTCCTCCTTGAAGCTGATTTTTTTGTGGTCTTTGTTTTCTCTTCTTTTTAGAAGAGCCAGTGCTTACTTCCTGGATGGAGGTGGCAGTTCATTTAGAGTTACTAAAACAAATAACGTAGGCCCTTCCTATCCATTTTGTAAAGAGCTCCTTAACTTGAGATAACTGTTCAGTTGATCCCAAGTATTTGAAAACAGTATTATAGGGAAGACTAATCTCTACAGAAATATTTGTCATGATATTGGTTTATATAAAACCCCACTTCATTGTTTGCTTTTTGTGAAAATTTCCTTATAAGGAAATTTTGTTTTTGAAAAAGTGTTGAACGGGAAAGAGTTTTTGAATAGGCTAGTTAGTATATATAGTATGTAATACATTTACTATATATAAAATTATCATATGTACAATATTATTTATAAGTAAATAAAAACCATAGTTCAGCTTATTATATATAGTATTTAGAAGGACAGATATTTTCACTTCCACATATGGGAAGCATCTCAGGACATCAACCAATAGAAGAAACACAAATGCACAAACAAAAAGAAAAAGAACAACAATAATATCCAAAAGTTAAATGACACCAATTCAGTAATACTAACTGATCTTCTAATTGCAATTATCAAAAGTACATATGACATTTTCACTATTTTAAACATAGTATACTAATGGAGCCTAGGCACATTAGCTCTTCCATTAAGGGAATAACAAGCCATAAGGGTACTAAAGTACAATTGCTTTTTTGTAAAAATCTTGTAAATAGATATAAAGAAAAATAGTTAACAAAATAGCTTTTAAATTTAAGTTTCTGTAATACAAGAAAAATCAAATAAAGTAGGCTTGAGCATGCCTGTTAAAAAAAAAAAAAGGCTGGGTCAGCATTCAAAAAAAAAATGTAACCACTCAAAATCTTAAAAATTTCTTTTTTTGAAAATTTTTGAAAAGCATCAAGGTAAAATGCCTTTTTATATTAAAAATTCCAAGACTGTAACCAATGTCTCAATGAGAACAGAATATATAAGAAGATATGAAAAAAGAATAAGTAAAAACAATACTTCATAAAGAACTCAACCATATATAAAAAAGCCTAACTTTGAAACTAATAAGTTTCAAATCACTCAGCAAACAACTAATAATTACTAAATATCAAGAAAATCTAAATCTAATCACAAAATCATAAAACTAAATAGTTAAACAATTATATTTTTATTATAAAGTGATTTAGTGAAACAAAAGAATAAACAAAGAACTCATAACCAATTAATCCAAGCTGAAATATCCAATATTTCTAAAAACAAAATGGAATTAATAAATAATATAGACAAGAAAATAGGTACAGATAATTAGGAAGTCAGTACTATATATTTATAGTAAGAAAGTGCAAACATAAAGCATTCTCTTCACATAATGTAAGACCAAGACCCAATACTTCCTTTAATAGATCAAACAGATATGATAAAGAAAGATACAAAGTAAGAATCTTGGTCAAACTAATCAAAAGTAAAATAATTTACCAAAAAATTAACTTTTTAGAAGGCCTTATAATAGTACGCAGTAATGAAAAAAGCAAAAAAATGCCAATTATCACTATTTTTTGTGATATATAAGCTACTCAACATGCCATTATTATCAATTTATCTAATATGTATAACACAAGACTATCATATATGAAAACTAGATATCAAATAATAAATAAGGAAAATTCAATTATAATATAAAACATTTCTCTGAATACAAAATTTATTAAAATCAAACAAGCCTTCAATAAATATATGAAGTCCAGGATATCACTATTAAAATCCAAAACATTTGACAATGTGCCATTATCACCTTTATAAATAAGACTACCAAAGACAAACTACTGGACCTCAAAAGTATTCTTATCAAAGAAGACTCAGTAGAATCAACATTACAAAATGGTTATTTATATAGATAAAATAAAGATATAAAATTATCATTAAACTCATTAATCTTCTTTCAAACATCTTAGTATAGAATCTTAAACATATCATATCACAATACAAAGAATATATGTACTATACCAAAAACTATAGTAAAAGTATACAGATCCAAAAAATTCACAGTTATTAGTTTTGATACACAAAAAAATCTTCTTGAAACAGTGCAGAACATATATACTATAGGAAAATTGAGTTCTCTTTATTTTAATTTCTACCAAACTTTATGCAATCTGTAACTCAATCTCATACTTAGCCATAGACTATCCAATAAAAGTTCAATAATAATAATAAACAAGCTTTCAAATTTAACTTTCTTTATAACAAATTCTAATTAGCAAAAACAATAACAAAATACAACCTCAATAAACTCAAACTTTAGATAAACATAAGAGTTGGCTCCTATGTTAGTGCAGTTTGCAACAATCTTTCAAGCACACAGAAAAGTCCACAGTTACTTACAAAAATTTTCAATTACCTTAGAGAAATTTATTAGAAAATTCAAACAATAAAAATATAACTTGCAGAAATCTATAAACATATCACCAACTTGAAACTCTACAGTGAAGAATACTATGAAACAATGGATAGTAATCAACCTAATAACCTAACAAACAGCCTCTTACTTTAACTCTAATTATAATTAATTCTATAATAATCAGATAACTATATGGAAGATATTAAAGCCTGTCAAACACAACTTTTCTATTATTAAATAATATGCAAACCAATATAAATTAAATTGTTATAACCTTCAATATAGTCACTAAAACTCCTTCCATAACCTATCTACTATCTAAAATTAAAAATAAATATAATACAAAATAATAATAATGAAAAAAAACTAGAAAATAATTCATAAAACACAACCACAATACTTATGATCTATTTTTGAATCAAACTTCAAATGCATCCATATACTAAAACTCAGATTTTATATTAAACAAAAACAATATTACACTATAATTGTAACCTATTAACTTAATAAATAGGATAAGCCCTTCATATAGATAATATCTTGATTATAATTCAAACCTTCTTTTCTTAAAACCTAACTAAAAATTATCATAACAAATGTCAAAGGCCTCAAATTAAACCCAGGCAAACTACACAAAAAAAAAAAAAAAAAACTCTTTCCTATTCACATCAAAATTGTTGAAAATTCTCTTTTATAGTAACAACCCAAAATATTGAAGAAAAAACAAACCGTTCGCAACAAGCTTCCCTAACCAACATGTCAAGAAAGTCGACCAGGGTAAAAGACCCAACAGTTAACTATACAAGAGAAAGGATCATTACAGGCAGTGACAAAATCTCTAAACCGCTCTTGAAAATCAAACTTGAAAACAAATTCAATCCGTTAACTGGCACAAAAAAAAACTGAATAATAACCAAAAGAGAGGAAGCAAAGGAGATATCAGAGAACCTCCAGATCAGCACACAGAATCCAAAAACTATGGAGCTAAAAATCACAGAATAAGATGAAAATCCAGAACAAGAGATGGATATGCCAGTTATCACATTACAAGCAGAGGAAATGAACACTGTCAAAACCAGATCAATCTTATCAATGACAGTAATTTCAATCTCATCATTAACAAAAGAGGGAGAAGAGAACCTAAGAAACCAGAATGATATTACCTTAAACAGCTTTAGCTACGATACCAACCCAGAGAAGATAATAAAAGAAACAAAACAGAATAATACTCAAGAAGACTATAACACACTTCATCCAGGCAAGGTGTTCATCGAACCAGAAGCAGTACTGGACTCCTCAACCAAAGAAAAACTTAATTATATTCACAATAAATTGGGGCATCTAAAAACCCTGAAACACATTCGTACAGAGGAACCAATTGGATCACCAATACTTGCTGCCATTTTTGAAAGTTACCATGAGACCATTTCCATATATGATATCCAGATCACTGACAATGAAAACTCCAATTTTAGATTAGCCCATGAAATTGGTACTACTAAAAGCAAAAACCATTCTATCAGAGTCTGGAACATTCTTAGCCACTTCCAAAAGAAAGAAATCATCAATTTCTTTCAAGACAGCATACAGATCGAATACATTATGCTACAAGTAGCAAGAAAATTAAATCTGGAATAATCCAGTTCAAAACAACAACTGCATATGAGAAACAAGTCCAAAAATGGACCATATACAACAATACTATCTATATGAGGATATTCTCTTTGGTCAGAACCTGAATCACAAGAGAGAAAAGAAACCAGTACTTTATGACACTGACAAACCTTCCATAGGGAACCTCCATAAAAGAACTCAAAAAAATCATTGAACAAACAGAGGCTAAAGCTATCCATCTTCCTTTAAATTAAATGAAACAAAACAAAAGGTTTGCCATCTTTTATTACAAAAACGAATAGAACCTGAATAGAGCAAAAAGAACATACCTGCAACTTCAAGATACAAACTTAATGTCTGTAACAAAAACAACCAGATTGTGTTTTGCCTGTGGAGACCACGACCATGATCATACCCAATGTACAACAGCAAAGGAGAGCACAATACAAAAAGAACGAACAACAGATTCAGACAGCCAAGACTAATAACTAACAGTAGAAGAGAACCTCCCACCACCTATTAAGGTAGAAGACCAACAGCGAGACCTCCCTCCATGGGACTTACATATGCCAGCATAACCAGGGAAACTCATATAACAACAGACACAAGCAAGATACTAGAAATACTCAAACAACTACAAGCTGACATACGAGTAATCAAATATCATATACACATGCCAGACAAAAGAGTCACAGCCATCAAAGAAGGCCCCCACGTCAAAGCCAAGAGACCAGAAATTATAGACTTGCTTATGCAAAATGAACCATCTCCAGGCAGCTCGAGTTTTAGAACTCCATCACCAAAAAGAATGGATATTAGACAACAACTAGAAATGATAAATAAAAGAATCAACCAAATAGAATTGATGATGGCATCAACAATGAAGGAAATGATGGACTGTCTGAATACATCTATCAATGAAATAGAGTATTCTGAACTGACCCCTTCCTTCCTCCTAAACAACTATGATTAGAAAACCCCAGAGAACAGAGCCTATAATAGGCAAAACAAAGAAATATTCAAACCCAATGAGACACATAACATTTGGAAAATAGGAACCTTAAATGTAAGAGGAATCAATACAGAAATAGACAAGTTAGCAATACTAGAGTATAGTCAGGAACAGCAGATAGATATATTGGGAATCACAGAAACCTGATTACCAGAAAACCAAAAATGGTGTGAGAAAGAAGAAAAGTACCAGATATAGTCAATTATACCAACACAACAGATATATGGAATAGGAGTTAGTATACTAATTAAGAAAGAATAGACCACACATATTTTCAATTTTGAGAAATGTATCAACCGAGATATAATAGTAGATTTCACATTCAGTGGACATATTCAGTACAGGATCATAACCATTGTCAACTTATCCAATAATCTCCAAATCAGATAGATAGACAGGACAACTATAGCAGTAATCCACTTTAAGTTGAGTGAGAATATCTCGGTCGTGGTATACTAAAGTTGATAATTCAAGGATAATAGAGGTTACACAAACACGTTTAAAGAGGCTTTGGGTGATTTGGTTTAATTAGAAGTTTATTAGAGATATATAATGTCAAGAATAAGATAATTCAGTAGGTAAAAACCTTGGGTCAACTGCTTTAGACAGCTGGCCTTTATATACATAATTGAATTTTAATTATTTGGTGACCAAAGTGACCAAAGTGACCAAATCTGCCAGATTTGCCAAATTAGGCCAATATGTCAGATCT
>CAJVPT010002675.1:0-17019 GCA_910592055.1 Acaulospora colombiana
CGAGGAGGACCAGTTGCGTGGCCCGATGGGGAGGAGAACCATGGCAGTACCATGGGGCTTCCACGTGTGCATACTGGGTGTACTACGCCTCTCGATACGATCAAGGGGGTCAGTTGCGTGGCCCGATGGGAAGGACCGTGGTGGTACCACTGATTATCGTGGGGCTTCCACGTGTGCATGCTTGATGCACTATGCCCCTCGATGTGGTCGAGGAGGGTCAGTTGCGTGGCCCGATGGGGAGGAGAACCGTGGCAGTACCATGGGACTTCCATGTGTGCATGCTGGGTGTACTACGCTCCTCAGTATGGTCGAGGAGGTCAGTTGCGTGGCCCGATGGGGAGGACCGTGGCGGTACCACTGATTATTGTGGGGCTTCCACGTGTGCATACTGGGTGTACTACACCCCTCGATGTGGTCGAGGAGGGCCAGTTGCATGGTCCGATGGGGAGGAGAACCATGGCTGTACCACTGATTATCGTAGGGCTTCTACATATGTATGCTGGGTGTACTACGTCTCTCAATGTGGTCAAGAAAGGTCAGATGCATGACCGATATGATTTATTATGCCCCTCGTGGCTGTCGATAATAGTGCTTTCATGTTTACATTATGAACGTATTAATTATACTAAATACAAGAAAAATCCATATTATCTGAAATAAGCGAAGATATTGCATCATATGCTCATTAGACACTCGGTAAAATTAATAGTTATTTAAAATTTTTTAAATAAAGTCACTTTATTTTTTTAGTTGATAACTTCCTCTAATTTCAATAGTTAAAGGAATTTTAATAATAAATATCTTTTATTGCTCAAAAAGTCAGATTCCATAACAATCTTTTTGTCTTGTAATGGTAAAAGGGTCTTATAAAGTAGTGGAAATCCTTGTCAATTGCAATATCATTATACAATATCTGAAAAAATATATTCTCAATCATAGAAAAGGGTAGTGACTCATAGTCTTCTACTTTTTGGTCTTATTGCCTAATTGGGATAAGAAAATAATCTCTTTCATATATTTTGCTTAACTGGAATAATAAGAAGTTAAAGATCTTGGCTTGAACAAATAACCACCTTTTATTATCTAAGAAATTTAATACCTGTTCTAATTTTTATTTATTTTAAAACTGGCTCATCACACATCTTCTCCAGTGCTTTAATAAGAAAAGGTCATATTTAGTAACAATCAGAATGAATATTTTCTTGTACTGTCTATGGATTTATAGATCACTAAAAAGAAATAGAATAAAGAGCTATCTATTTTTATAACTTGATCTATATCTAATCTAATTAGGATAAGAAAAATATATGAATGCCTAGTGTAAATACTTCTCTTTTGAAAATAAAGCAGGAGACAAATAAGATACACAAAGTTATATATTGCTTATCCATTCCCATATTCAGGAATCAATATTATTTAGAGTATATTAATGTATCCACCAATCGGCTTGTTACCATCCACTAATAGGACCTAATATGCCAAAACTTGTCCAAGATTTCTAGCACCATTCAATGTTGGAAGTCTCTTGTACTAGTCTTGTGATTAGTCAGTATTAAAAAAAAAATTAAAATGAAAGGAAAAGATTGAAAATATTTACAATAAAATGAAATAGGAGAAGGAATAAAGGGATGCCTAACAACAGCTCTTCTATTCAACTTTGCCTCTAAAGGTACTCAATCTATAGCCTTGACACTTTTGGAGTTGATGAAAAAGAGGAGATTATAGTCCATGTAATGTTTATCTACCTGCACAACTAACCGGTAACTTATAATGAATCTAAGGTTCTTATGAAGCTTAGGAAATGCATTCACATTTAATATCATATGTATCCTTATTTACATTTCTGCTAACCGTGGAGCAACCAATCCCAGATTTCAGCCAATCAATCTATCCAGAATTTGGTGTAACAAAAAATTTAGGATCAAGCTAGAGTAGGCAAAATTCCACAAAAAAAATCAAAAAAACTACTACATATTGAAAGAGAAGCTATTTTTGCCTATAGTATTGATATCAACTTGCTGGCTGGCATGGAGTTGTTGACCTAAACTTCTTCTTGGACTCTGGGATCTTCATAGGGAAGAGAATAAGGGTACCTTTTCATCTGGTTTCTTCTTTTTAGAAAAGTTTTCTTGACATTAACTTCTTAAATAGGGGGTTTATGAAGAGAAAAGATAAATAAGAAAGGTAGAGTATAACTACTGCTAAGTAAAGCAGGTGTTTTTAGGAAAAGTTTTGAAGTTTTATTACTCTCAAAACACGAAGTTTTGGAGAAATGCTTCTTTGGAAGTGATAGTTAGGGATCTATGGGAAAAAGTTGATGTTTTATTGTTAGTGCATGTCCTAATGATTTTATGATCAGGACATATAAGGTGATCAGTAAGTACTTGTTTATATTCAGTTACTAACATGTTTCATGTTCACCAATCATATTTTGCAATGAATTGTGTCATCTAAAATTCAAAGTCAAATTGAGATAGGCAAAATTCTTTAGAAAACCAATAAATTTCTAGATGACTATAAGAAAAAAGATACAGTGGATAGACACCTTGAAATATGACTTGATATTTGTTACTTTTCACTACTAGAAACTTCTATAAATATATTTCAATATGACAGGCTTCAAGTACTACACTATTAGTTTTTCTTCCTTACAGAACTTTCTTGCTATTGATAGAGAAGGTGTTTCTTGACTTTTCTAAATTATAGAAAACCAGGTTTTTGTTTGAAAATAAATATAAACAAGGAAGAGGGTTTGAAAATATATTTTAAAGTAAAACTTCAAGTTGGTTTAAAGATAGTGTTAAGACTTTATTAACAAAGAAATAAAAAATTTCTTGTGAACATCTTTTTTGTGTGTAGGCATAGAATCGGTAAAAAAAGTTTTAAAAAAATCATTTTTAAATTATTTGATATTATTTATATAATAATATATAATTATACTCGTTCTACTACACTTTATTTTTTTCAGAAAATTTTCTTTTTTGATAATTTTTTGAAAAAAAGAGAAGCCAGCTCAAAAAAACAAGAGAAAACTAATATCAAAGACCATCTATTTACAAGAAACACTATGGAAACAATATAGAAACAAGTAATTACTTAAAAACTTCTAACCTTTTTATATAAATTTTTCTTTTTAGGAAGAACAAACAAAGACAAAAACTGAATCATAGTAAGCTCTTGGAAGTTTAGCATCAATCTCACAAAGCTCTTGGCTAGATCAGTGCAGGTTAACATTTTTTTAGATATCAAGAGAAACCTTACAAGTAATAATTTAAATAGATAAATTAGTCTCAACTCAAATAGCCATCAAATTTAAAGAGATATCCAAGCTTCATTAACTACATAATAAAAAAACATATATATCACAACAAACAAAATTTCAATAAATACAATATCACACAAATATATACACATATATTTCTTCAAGAAAAACAAGATTAAAAAAAAATATATTCATATAAATAATATGTAGACTATTATGAATTCCAAAGAAATATGAAATTCACATTCTACTAATTCTGATCAACTTATTAAACAAGTACAATTAAGGAAAAAAATTTTGGATAATATAAATATTTCTCAATACAATCTATATATAAAAAGATAACTCCAACTCAACTCCAATTAAACAAGATACTCAATTCTGAATAATATTATAGCTAAAATCCTGAACATTAACCATATTACTTTCACTAAAGCTACAATTCTAAGACAATATATCCTATACTTATAGGTTCAAGGACAAAGAAAAAAAGATGATTTGCTGGTTCCCTTTTTGAAAAACAAGTATATGAAACTGATAAAACAAGAGGAAAAAACATATTGGTAGTAATAGACGAAGCAAGAAAACACAGTTACAAATAACTTATATTTAAGATTGACAAATTAGTAAATAATAGAATAGTTAAGAAATTTTAATCAAAATTCACAATAGAAGTCCTCAACAATATCAAAATAGAAATAAATGATTAAGAGATTGGGAATCAAGTAAAAATGAAGAAAATTCAAAAAGAAGTAAAAAAAGATAATATCATAGAGTTACAATTCTACAATACTAGAAACAAATTAAAATTAACTAATATTAATTCATTTCACATTATCAAAAATAAGATATACAAACTGAAAACTCAAACATTCAGAATATTAGGAAAAAGTGAAAAAGAAAAAATGGCATATCTCTAAAATACTCTTAGCTTACTAAAAGAACTCCAACTATGTACAAAAGAATTTCTCAATGGTAATGCTTGGACAACTTTTACTTTTAAGAAAAAAAAAATACTTTGAATTGTTTAAAAAAGAGAGTGAGAACTTCATGATAATATTCATAAACACAAAAAAAAATAAAAAAAGCCAGAATTTCTATCTGATAAAAAAAACTTCAGGAAAAAAACAGAAGGAGAAAACAAAGATCTATTTGTAATCCTAATTGATATAGACTATAGCTATATATAGTAAAAAGTTAGGGCAGCCTTACAGATATATGGAAAACTCACAAAAATATCTATATATATAATTCTCAAAATTATAATAAAAAATCAAGGCACAAATTACTTCTTATAAATAGAATAATAAACTAGAAGATCTATAAATGATTCCTATTAAAACAGAAGTGATAAGGACTATTTTTATTCAATATTAATTTAATGATTAATAAGTTGATAAAATCATTAGAGAATGTAATAACCAGTCTTAAAGACTATATGGAATATACAATACTCTTACAAATCTATTAGTACATACCTTAAAACAAATCAAAGCAAAAGTTTGTTACATATCCAAAACCCATACATACTTACGAAAAGAAAATATGCAGTTATATATTTTATAACAGCAGAAGATCTTAATAAAGTACTTAAACAGTATATTTTTCTATATGGATACAAACTTATATAAAGTACCAAAGAATATTTTAAAATAGATATACAACAATAGGATAAAATTATAGAAGAAGTAAACATCTTATATCAAAAGAGACATGAAAAAGCAAAATACAAAACTAGTAGTATCCACCTCAAAGAAATAGACAAATACAGTACAGATCAATATAATAATTACCTGAATAGAACAGATATTAGATTCAATAAAAAGTTCATATGAAGAAAAATCCTTACAGAAGAATTTGATCCTGGATATGATATAGAAAACTCTGATATAGAATTTGAAAAAAGAATTCAAGATTCTATAAAACAAATATAGGAAGTCCAAGACAAGAATGTAATTAACAACTAGCAACAGAAAGTAATAGAAAACTGATTGATATACAGAAAAGAAAATATAGAAGATATAGTTCCAGAATTTTCAACAATGTGATACTAAATTCAAATTGGAACAAAACTTATTGCAACAAATTCTATATAGCTTAAACAAACTAAACAGTAGAATGAATCATATTAAAAAAGAGAATAATCCTATTTTGAATCTATAAGATAGAAAAAGACTAATTTTGCAGTCCTTCAAATAGAAAATATCAGTAAAGAACAAGACTTACAAGAAGAATCCAGTACTTCTTGAACCAAAAACAATTCAAATAACAACAATTCAACAACAAATATTTTTTTTTCAAACAATCTTCTTATCACTATATAACATCTAAACAATTTTATTAAAATGATTAAAACAAATATCATCAATAAGAATCTTAAAGAACAAACAATATATTGGAATGATACACTGCAATCTACTATAAAAGAAACCATAACTATAGGAATATATAATGTAAGAAAGATAAATACAATATTGAATCAATAGTGTTTATATAACAAGATACAAGAACTAGATATAAAAATTATGAATATCAGTAAAACAAAACTAAGGAGTAAAGCAGCAAAACACACCTTTAAGTTCCAAAAGACACATAAATTTTTTTACAGTTGTAATGACATCAAATATAGAGAATTAAGTATGAGTCTTCTTATAAACAAGACATATAAAAAGAAACTAGAGTCAATTGAAAAAATAAAAGATTATATTATAGGTGCAAACTTCTTCTTAAAGAAATATAAACTATATATATATCAAATCTACTTACTATTTGAAAAAATAGAAAGTAGATGACTTTAACAAATACTGCAAAAAATAATTCTAAATAAACAATGGCAAAATTTTATGATTATCAATATAAAAGATTTTAATACAGTAGTAAATTCAATAACATATCAACCCCTATTTAAAAAGAAAGAAATGTAATACAAAAAAACTGAAATTAGTATCTTCAATTTCTTAAAAAATTGAAACTTTGCTAATATTCACAACATATGGGAATAAAACAAGAGTACAAATACATGGTTCAATAATCAAGCTTATAGCAAAATTGATTATATCTAGTCTATAACTGATATTAGCCAAGAAAACCCAAATAATTTTAAGAACATTCTAATAGAGTCAGTTACAAATAGCAATTATACTCTTCTTCTAATTAGACTAATAAATAATAACTTGTTAGAAATAAACAATACCAAAACTAGAAAAGAATACAAGGCAAAAAAATCTCAGATCTTGTCAATTCAGCATCAATGCAATAGAAAAAATTCAAACAATGGATTGAAACCAAAATAATAAAGTACATCTAACTATATCTATACTCTAAAAATTTAATCTAGACCCAAACAAAGATAGATCAGGTATTACAGGAACCTGAAAACATTCTCATCAAAGGTATATATAGAACTCTTAAAAAGAAATGAATATATTTGATACCAGATAAAAAAGATTTGACTTGCCAGTAAATAAACAAGAGTATAAAGCTTATAGAGAGATCATCAAAGTCTACTACTTGCTAAAAAAGACTTATCACAGTTAGGATATAAACATTAGAGACAAACTTACACAAGTAATCAATAAACTTTATCTCCTATGCAAGAAAATAGAGGATTGGAATCTTATAGCTCCTCAATTCTTTGAAAAAGTCCAAGTATAGCTCAAGAATATTTCCAATATCAAACATATATTAAGAATAGTCTATAAAAAGAAAGATAGTTTATTTATCAAGAGTTAGATTAATAAAGTACTTAAAACCAGATATAAAGATTTCAAAAGTAATCAAAAATGAATGTTGCACTCTTTGCTAAACTGAAAAAGACCCAAGATAACCTTAGATCAGATTAAAACCAGAAATCAAGATAGAGAAAAATACATAGTTACAAATATATAAACAATCAAACAAGTGATAGAAAACCATTATTGAAAAGTTTTTAAGTAATAAAATATTAACTATGAGAGCCTTAGCCCTGAATAGAAAAGAGAATATTAATCAAAAGATTGAATAAATTCAGTATGGTATTTTTTTTTATAAAAATAAATCACAATGGAAGAGATTAAAATAACACTAAGAAATCTTTCTAAAAAAAGTAACTGGTTTATAATATATTAATTAGTTGTGAAATACTTAAAAACTTGGATTCTCAATGAAAAAATATTCTTAAGCAATTATATGATCTGATAATTAAGGTAGGTCATATATCAAGGAAATAGAAAGAAAGTAACATTTATCTAATACTCAAGTCAAATTATGAAACTATAGTCTAAGTAATACAAGAACCATAATATTGTTAAAGATAACAAGAAAATTATTCATAATACTGATTAATAGACTTAACAATATATATAAAAGGTACAAAATCTTATAAGAATCTAATTTCACTAGTTTACAAGAAATAGTATAATTGAATCTATTCAACTTCTAAACAGTATCTGTGAAGAAGCTAGAGAAAAGAAAAAGGAACTATGGATTCTTTCTTAGGATACAGCCAAAATATATAATATGATTAATTCAAGATATTAAAAAAATCTATGAACAGAATTTGTATTCCAACTATTAGTAAACAATATATCATAGATCTCTTTAAAAACTAAAAATGCAGAACAATTTTTTCGATAGAACTTTCAGATCTAGTTATAGTTGATAATGAAATAAACTAAGAGGAAACAATCTTATCTTTACTTTGGATAATTTTCTACAAGAAAACACAAACTATAGATATACAATAAAAGAAGAGTGGATACTGAACTTTCAAAAGTCAAATCTCAAAGAAAAACTTTCTTTAAGATAAGTAGTAATAGTATATATAGATAATATTACTTGAAACTTCAAAAGTGATTTATTGCTTTATTAGTAGTTCAAGTAAAATTCTTCCAATTGTTAACTTCATAGTCTACAGGTTACTATTGCAGTATATATATATATATATATATTTTAAACACCAGCTCAACCTTTATTTTATTAGATATAATTTTTAAATGTCGATATAATATATATTAAAAATATAATTGTAAATCTATAAAGCTGTGATATGACTATACTGATCAACCTTGGATATGTTGCTGTCTCTGAAGTGAGAAGTAGTGAAGGGTCACTAGTGCTGAAAAAAAATTTTATAGGGGAGAAGAAGGAAGGTTGGAAAATAAATAAGTGGATGGGATGGTTAATCTATATATACAATTTCTTGCTATGCAACTTTTTCAGAAGAAAGAAAATTACGTTCAGAATATTCATTAAAACCTCTTAGGTAGTGCCAAATATCCATTCATATATGATAGTGGAAACACCAGTGTATAGTTTGATCATATTTCAGATCCTCCAATAATTTTTACGCAATATCAGTTGTATTTCAGATGCCTTTATCTAAGTTCTTGAAAAATGTGGGAATCTCACTATTGCCTTTGGTAGCTGACTTGTGCTTCCTTATGAAAGCTCTCAAAACATCAGTGCGGATCATACACAGGAGTAAGATACTAGTGCTCAGTAGGAAGGGGAAGTCTTTAGGATAACTACTAAGTCACTTTCTCAAGGAGATATAGGGAAAGGGGAGGTGGGTTCAATCTCATTTAGAAATAAGAAGAGGTTGGGATAGGTGCATATATATTGATACTGGTAGGCCAATTCACAGGCCATTTTTGTTGATTCTTATTGTATGCTGGTGCAGTAAAGGCCACTATTCATACACTCCATTCTCTGTATCCTTAAAAGCTGAGCCAAGGAATTGATAGAGAAACCAGTGTCCTATTTTTGAATTTTTATCTATTCGACGAAGCTAAAGAGAGAACTTACTCAGTGGCCAGGAGTAAGTGACTACAACCATAAAACCTAGTTATAGTATCTTGTAACCTTTACCATGGTCGGACGGATTCTTTCTTAAAAGAACCAATAATGTAAATAGAGGAGTGTCCTATATCTATCTACACCTAGCCAATGACTTATGATGGACCCCAGGTTCTTATGGAGCTAAGGAAATGTATTCAGAACTACTGCAGTATATATTATTTTATAGTTTATAATATTTATAATTTATAAATATAATTTCAATTCAAAAAATTTGTATATAAGTTTATCAATTTTTTTACTTTATTGTTAATAAATAATTGTTGGATTTTTAATAAATGATCAATGAACTTCTAATGAATAGTTTTAATGAAATAGTTGACAAATTTTTAATAAAAAGTTTTAATGAATAATTATCAAATTATTAATAATATATTAATAAATTTTTAACAAATTATTAATAAATTAATATCAAATTTTTATTAAATTACTAATAAATAATTTTGTAATGAACTTTTAATAAATTTTTATTAAATAGTTAATGAATTATTTGATAAATTGTTAATAAATTTTTTAATGAATTGTTAATATACCAATTTTTATAATATTATAGTCAAATTATATAATTAATAATTTATTTATATCATTTTTTTATCAAATTGTTTGTTTTTTATTAAATGTTTATGAGTGGCAATATACCGAATAAATTTTTTAACTAGTTTCATACTGTATATAATATAAAAAATAACTTATAGTTTTTTTTTTTTTTTTTTTTAAATGCTAGCTAAGCTGAAACTTTATTGAGAGGTCCTTACATAATATAAAGAAAACAGGGTTCCTCTGGAATACATAAGAAATATTTGAACAAATAAAGTATTACAATAGAAGAGCTCCTTTATAAAGACTTCACCTTGTAACCTAGTCATCTCTTAGAAAAGAAAGAGGACTAGTCTAAGGTCTAACTAGTTGCTGGAAAAAAATTTTTTAAAACTATACAGATTACCAAATAGTCAACCTAAATTTTTTATACTACCAGCCATTTACTAAGGATCAATGTCAATCAATCTAATGCTTTGCAAATTATTCATTAAAGTACTGTATCTCTTTATTTTTTGATAGGAGTGATGTAAAATAAGAGGAGGGAATTACTTATTCAAAGATCTAGTGGATTCTATAGCCAAAGAGATATCTTAAAACCTTTGATGGATTTTAGAATTCAATCCTGTAAATAATATCATTTTCAAAAAAACTAATACAAGTCAATGCACAATGGACATTTAACAACTAGAAAGACTACAAATACTTGCATAGTACCAACAAATATATATTATTTGGGATAGAAGTTAGTCTCTTAATTAAAAGAAATTTGAAAAAAAAGGTTGTATCAGTAAAAAAAGAAGAAGAATATATTATTGTCACCAATATACTTATGAAAAAAAAGAAGATCTGTATTATATAAATCTATATTCCTTCCAACAAACTAAGATATAAAATGGTACAGAATAAAATAACCAACCTTATTAAAAGAAAACATGGACAAGACTTTTACACAATAATAATAGGAGATTTTAATGTGATCTATAACCCATTGGAGAATAAAAAGTCCTCTTCTAAAACAAGCTTCAAACATCATAGCAACTTTAAATCCTATTATTTAACTTCTTTAATAAATAGAACTTTATAGATATACAAGTTACATAGAAAGGCAAAGAAAAAACTCCAACAAAAATAAATTTAATAAGTAGTAATAGAATAGACTATATTTAGATTTTTTATAGTTTAACAAATTATTCATTACTCTGATTTGATAATCGAGATATAGAAAATATTATGGATAGTGATTATACCATGCTTCTAATAATATTATATAACAAAGATCTTTTTACAAGAAGCAGAATCACAAAAACTATCACAAATATATCAAGAAGAATTAATATAAAAAAATATTACCATTACAATAACAAGTCTTTAATGAAAGTATAGACCATAATTTAAAATGTCACTAGAATATTTGTTTCAAAAAGAATCCAATCAAGATAAAAAGAAGGATTAAGTAAACAAGCTGTAGAAAATTTTTGAAAAACTGTTATGTAAAGTAACCTTTAACAAACTGGTAATAAAGAAAATAATTCAGTCAGAAAAAAAGTATTACAAATATAATATTAAATTTATTAGCTATAAAAAAGCTCTATAACTTAAAGAACTTTACAACTTAGCAGAGATATCAAAAGAAATAGATAAGCTATAGGCCTTTGGCTTAACTATAGAAAAATATATTAGTACCCATAGTCCAAGTCATCAAATTGAAAACTATTGTATTCAATATAGTATATATTAAAGATTGGAAGTTAAAAAAAACAAGAGATGGTATTAAAACCATTCTGTAACAAAGATATGATAATTTGAAAAAAAATCAGAAATAGATAATCAGTTCTCTAATCAATTAAACAAAAAGTAAAATAGTATTAGATAGGATTAAGATCAAACAGTGTGATAATGAATACATCACAATACAAAAAGATGAAATGGAAAAGGAAATAAGACAGTATTACCATGATGCCTTCAGAAAAAGAAATGTTAACTATGGCAGTTTATTAGAAGAATAGAAAGAAAAGTACAAATTAAGAGAATATATTTAAATAGCTTGATACAATAAACTATTTAAACCAATTTTACAAAAAGAACTAAGTGAAATACTGAGGACACTTCTCAACAATAAAGCTTTAAGAAAATATCAAATTATTTATGAAATACTAAAAAGGTTAAGCCAAGAAGAAAAAAATTTCTTGAGAAGAATGTTAAATAACTTCTTAGATAGGAAGTCACTCCAAAATATTGAAAATAGAATTATATATATTCTATAGCTAAATCTAAATCTTAGGGTTGGGAACTCTCAAATACCAGACCTATCATTTTACTAGAGGTAACAAGAAAGTGTTTTATCAAAATTCTTATCAATAAAATAAAAAATATTTATAAAATCAATAATATTTTCAAAGATTTGAACTATATAGGGCTACCAGGAGAAAATAAAGTAGAATTAATTCAGATTTTCAACAATATTTGAGAAAATGCCAGAGAAACAAAAAAGAACTGTGAATACTTTTCAAAATATTACAAAAGCATATGATACAATTAATTTAGATATATTGATAAAAAAATGGAAAGAATTAAAGCTTCAAAAGATTTTATAAAGATTATAATAAACCTCTTTAAAAATAAAGAATTCTAGTTATGTTTGAAAATAATCTCACAGAATAAATAGTAGCTAGAAATAGAATCAACCAAGGGAAAACCATTTTACCTCTACTATAGAGAATTTTTTATTATTCTCTTCTTTACAAAATCTAGAATAATACATAAAAAGGATACAAAATGTCAGTTATATGAAACCCTAATCTAAAAAGACAAACTACAAGCAGACTAGAACCAAGGCATGCGGCTATAACCTTTATAGATGGTACAATATGGATAGAAAGATCTAAAAAGAATATGAAAATAATTCTGAAAACTACAAGAATTTTTTACAAAGCCAATAATTTTCAAATAAATAACAACAAATTAATTTTTGTTACTATTAACAATTCTAATTGCTATTCAAAAGAAGTGAAAGCAAATATTGAAAAAGAAGTGGTTAAAGAGCTTGATATAATAAAACAGGATAGATTTATAAAAATTTGTGTAAGCAATAAAAAAATAGCAATAGAACTTAAAGAATAAGTGTTTAAAGAAGTTAATATAGTCATGAGAGTTTTTAAACATAAAAAAGTGACAGACAAACAAGTCTTCTATATTCTGAATAAAGTATTAATACCTAGAATAGAATTTAGAATATAATATAGCATATTGTTTTGAAAAATATGTAACATCTTGACAATAGTATATAGAAAACTTTTCAATCTATGCCTAATAGTATAATTTATCATCCAAAAATCCATAATTTGAAAAGTATTTGGATATTACAAATAGAAAGTTAAGTAACAGGGCTTTACAATAGATTAAATTATTCTAAATCAGCAGCAAACACAACAATAATTAGACTTAAACAAATACAGAATAAAAATTGGGAACTACTCAATTTATTAACCTACAAATTCTTAAGTTATTTAATAAACAAAGATAACTTTATACTCCAAATAATCAAATTTGCAGAAGATATATAAATAATATTTTATAGTTAAAAATGACAAAATATCTTTAAATAGAAAAAGAAAAATATTTGAATCAAAGGATATCTTGCATCAAAAGAATATAAAAAAACTATACCATTACTTAGAAATGTATTTGGATTAGCTGATCAATTATAAAATCAAAAAATAAAAAACTGGCAAATACTTTAGCTCTTGCAAGATATAGCAAAGAATCTATATTAGAATAATTCTAAATTAAGTCAAAAATCTCTCAGAAGAACACCTAAAGCAGTTTATAAGATCCTGAAAAGAAAATTATATAAAATGGAAACTAGAATACTCTAAAATAGAATCTAATTAAGACAAGCAGAAAAAATTATATAAGTAATAAGAAGCAAAAGAAATCAAGTAACTTGAGGAAAATTAAAACAAAAAAAGGAAAAAAACATTGTGATAGTGAAGCACTTTCCCTATTGTAGTACTAATAATAACCAGAAGACTAATATACAAAAATACTTAGGATGTTTAGAAGATGCAACATTAAATGGTAACTGTATCATAGAAAGAGGAATAGAAGAGATATATACAGTATTATATCTTAATATAAAAAATTTTTTATCAGAAAAACACAAAATTTAAAAATCTCCAATCCCAGGTTAGCACTTTAAAAAAGAATTAAAGAAGTTATTTACAATAATCAAAGTCTTGTCAAGATCCAAAATTATAGAGTAAATCATGTGACCATCAAACTTGGGAAGAATCTATTGTCAGAAAAAATATTAGAAAAAGAGCATATTAAGATCATCTGATAGATATACTTTAACATAACCTTGAATCTAAAGAAAAGCTAGTCTTCTATTCTAATGGATCACTTATTAATTATAATAAAAAAAAATGAAGATAAAAGTAGCTTGGATTCAAATCAGAAAAGAAGAAAGGAAAGCAAGTTTTAAACAAAAATAAACAATTGGTTCTCATCTACAAGAGCTGAATTAATAGTAATTATAACAATACTTCTGGTAATTCCAATTACAAAAGTCAAAACATACTCAAATGATTTTTATAATAAAGAAGTGTATATTTTAACTAAGAAAGCCCTAAAATTTCTATTAATTGAATGGAATAATCTCACTTTACACAAAATTATTATTGAAATCAAGTAACAAAAGACAACTCTGGATAATTCAATTAGATAGTTTATTAAGAATATTAATAATAAGACAACAACCTATCAGTGAATACAACAAACCAGAATAGAGTCATCAAATTTCAGAACACCAGGCTTATACATTGTAGCAGGCTGATCAGTGAGTCTATCGCTAATAATCAAAAGCTTGCATAACCTGCTGATAAAAGAGTCTATCCTTTTATCCTATGCACAAAACAATACCAAAATCAAGGCAGAGGCATAAAAAGATTTGGCAAGTCTCAAGATAATTTTCTCTAAAACTACTTATAACTTTACTGTTATAACAATCTATCCAAAAAATTCATCTTAAGATTAGTCCTGAGATTCGTCATTTTATTAAGTCATTGAAGAAAGTTATATTTATATATTTTTACACATAGGGCTATTACATAATCACTATGGCTGTTCTAATATTATGTCATGCATAAATTGCTTCGTGGTTAGCTAATTTTCTATTACCTCAGCTCATAGATTTTTACCTTTTTGACGTGAATGGATTGTTCACGCATTCTTCTAGCTTGCAAGGGATATGATGATAGTTGATAATTGATTATTTTGTGTAAGCTTTGATCACATCATGATTATTGGTCACATGACCATGACGAATATTTTGAACTTTGTTTGTCTTCTTTGGACTTTAACAACATAGAACCTAATATAGAAAAAAGTTGAAGATGGACACATGTGGAATACATCTTTTAAACAATTCCAATAAAGAAGCTTTATTATTAAACTGATAAATAATGAGTTACTTATCCTAAGTAAGTTGGTTATAAGAAGAATGGATCTATACAAGTAAGTAAAATGTATTGTAGGTAGCTAACAAGATAAAATTATAGAACAATTGCTAAAATGTTTAGTTTATAAGGACTAACTATAAGAGATATATAATAAAAAAATAGATGGAATTATTAAAAACTTTAAAGAGCTACTATAAAAAAGAAAAAAAGAGTTTAAAAAGAAAAATTATAGATTAATCATTGATAACTGAAAAGAAATAGAAGAGTTTGACAAATTAATCTCTAAAATAGTAGAACAGGATTTTAAAATCAATTAAAATATATACCTGTGGGTCGATAGCACAGTGGTAGTGCTTCCAGGTTGTAATCACAAGATTCAGAGTTCAATACCATATAAGGACCAAGTGAAAATTAAGCCACAAGGTGGTATGAAGATCTCATCCCCCCATGATGATGATAAAGTGCTCCATAAGGCAATAAGGAGAACCTGTTCGCTCATCACGCCTATAGTAAGAATGACAAAACAACACAAGGTTCTATATAAGGCTAGCATAAGTGATACAAGTCCTTCATACACAACTGCTTTTAGGTACCTAACAGGAGTGTAAAAAGAAGGACTCCACCCACTTATCGCAACTATGACAAGACAAAATATACACAAGATTTTATAACATGACCAAAATAAGTGGTACAAAGGTCCTGAGTATAAAAACAGATCATCCCCAAAAATGGAAAAGAAAAAGGACCCGATTGCTCATAAAATATAATCAGGACATGCCCATAAAGTGACATTGAAGACACAAGACAGGCCTCGATAATCAAGGCTAACAATAGAGGGATCATTGTCCTTTACACAGAACTGAGCTCCAATCAAGTAACAAGACAGGTTCCATATACATAAAAAGCCCCAGAAAAAATTTAAAGCACTAATGGAGCCAATAGGATTCCATATAAGAAATCCCCAACACCAGTGGTGCTGAGATCTTAGGCAAGTTCCTGATATATTAGTTTTCTCTACAACAGGGGAGATAGCAACAAGTCATCTGGTGGATCACAATCCTAGGAAGTACCATTTCCGGTATAAAAGGTACTAATTTGATGGATCACTTCATTAAATTAAATATATAAAACTCCTTCAAAATCTTAGCTGAGCTAGAATTAAAAGAATAGTCCTACACTAGACAGTTACATAGTTACTCCATCCTGATTGGGTGAAACATAAATAGATGTCCTCTGTACTATTCATTGATCTGTAAATCCTTAGACAGTACAGGTAATTACTCATCCCAGTTGTTTCTAGGACTTATCTTGACTTTAATAAAGTTTCAGAATTGGTGCAGGAATGAGCTAGCAATTTAAAAAAAAAATTAATTAAAATATATTAAGTTTTTGTACTGGCCTTATAAAAACAAATATTATTCTAGAAATGGCAAACCTAAAATGTCAAGATAAATGTATAAGAAGAATAGTAGAAAAGTGGATAATAAACATTAGAAAATTTTTTTGATAAAGATCTTTGGAGATTTTTGGATATAAAATTCTGGAGATACTTCTTATCATTAGAGTTCTCTGGAGTATAAATTTATATATATAACTTTAGAGAATTTCAAATATTTTAAATTGTAATAAAATAATTTCACATTATTATTAAAATATTTATTCTTAAAAATTTATTTATTAAAAATTACACTAATTGCTAAAGTAGACCTTTCTATTTCTACATTTTCTGGTTACAATCCCAGATCATTTTCATCATTTTCTACTTCCTCCAGAGTACTTTAAAATTCAATATCTTCATGCTCATGTATTTCTTGATCTTAATTGCTTGAATTCCTTTCTATAAATTCAATTTTCTTTTTAATTTTTTTCTAAAATATTTTATTAGTAAACAAATAACTCTATAAGACTTCAAAGAATTTTAAA
>CAJVPT010002676.1:0-17018 GCA_910592055.1 Acaulospora colombiana
AAAATACGACTCCTAATATATTTCCCTTTTGGCAAGTAACCTTGCCGCTCACCCGTCCAGTTCCAAAGTGTGACCATCGCGGAGATCATGATGAAGTCCCCAAGACCCAACAACACAAATTCCGTCGTCAAAGAGTTAACCTTCTCCTGAAACACTAGAGCATTTATTATTCCGGTTTGTTTCTCGGTGAACACATTAAATATGTACCCGGTGATCAAAGTCATGAGTGGTATGGCTAGACCGGCAAGTGTGCTGAAGAAAATTCCCAGAGCCATCAAAAAGTAATCGAACAGAGTGGCGAAACGAAAGATGTGGAAGAAAGAGGTTTGAATGGTGATCGATGGTGGTTTTCGTGCAGGTTTGTAGATGGACTTATTTCTGTCAGTATATATCGATGGTTGGTCATTTTCGTCAACCAGTATTACCGGATCATCTCGTTTCTCGTCTGATGATGATATGGAAGAGGACTCGTCAAGTTCCATTATGGTAGATGATGATAGTGTGTTCTTGTAGACTCGTTGACCGTCTATTATGTAAGAAACGGAGGAGTTACGTTCTTCCACTAGAGTGCCGTTTGATGAACTGGCTTCGGAGAATGACGAGTTCCTCATTGAACGATGCGAAGCATACTGTGGTTGTGAATTGGACGATGTTATCGATTTTCTCTCCATCTTTCTATGATCTTTTTGTGCGTGTGGAATCGATACAGGAGGTTTCAAATATTGAACACTGCGCAAGGTTACTTGCCAAAAGGGAAATATATTAGGAGTCGTATTTTTAAAGAACCATCAAGGTTCGAGTACTTTTCGTCCTCGTCGGCCGGAACCTGGGTCGTTCCAAAAGAAAAAAAAGAATTATCTATATATACGGGCCTGTATTTTTTTTTGGTCAACAAAAAAAATACAGTAAATTAATTTTTTTGATGATAATAAATATTTATATATAATTTTGGGGGGAAAATGTACAATAGAGAAATTCAATCTTAGAAAAATTTACATGTGACGACTTTTTATTAGAGAACAAGACAAATTCGGCCATGAAAAACAATGCCTTTTGTATTAAATTGAATCGCAGCGTTTGACAACTGTTTGACAATTTACACGAACTTGGAACAATATTCTTGTAGCTCTTCGTATTGTCACCCTTTTTTGTCGAGTTGATGACGAAGGTCAGAATGAAATTCAAAATGGCCTCTAAGAATTAAAGTAGCATATATGTAAATGCTTTGTATGCCAATACGGGATGTCGATATCTCGTTGGAACCATATTTGTGCAGGTCGGCTGTTTCCCTTTAGTCCAAAAAAACTCTCGTCCGACTGTGATACCGTTCACAATACAGATTGATTTTTCCATTCCCATTATGGTCATTCCATTATAATTTGTGGCAATGATATCAGTGCACGTATATACGAAAATAACATGGGTCTAAAAAAAGATCTAATGTTTGTTTTCCGTTAAACTGAAATAAGAAACTTCCCCCATAAATGGCATGAATGGGTAATATAAACGAGATTAACATTTCCATTATTTTGAAAAGACAAATCTTGGTGATATTTTTTATTTTTTTGTCGTCGACTCTACTTTGTGTGTCACATAACTTCACATTGATTTTTCCATTGAGCCAACTCCACAATGAAAGAATTACCATTGCCCCGGACACTGAGAGTTTTCTTTTTCCGACTAAATGCTATGCGAAATTATTTTTTTTGACGCATACACAGCATGACGCATGAGATAAAGGCGATTACAATGATTCCATCCTCTCTTCGCACCACGAATAACTGCGGCATTGATAAGAAGCCGTGTGTTTATCTTATCCCCGTATTTGCAACATACGATGGGAAATTGAATTTCCAATTATCGCCAGATGCCCATTCTCCGAATACACCCTCCCTTCCTGAATGCACGTTTAATCCGATCTTCATATTGTCCCAATGGAGGTTACATTTGGAAGGTGGACACAAGATTCTTTTGTTGATGAGGATTAGTAATTCCAGATGCGATAAACCATAAAAACTTTTAGTAAGCGCAAATCGCGATTTGGATATCGCGAATTCACGAAATATCAAGTAAAATCATTGCAAAAATTTCATCATCATCAATTATCGATATGTTACTTATCATTCTCTGGATTTTATTAAATAATCAAACCGTTTTAAAAATAAAACTAGTTTTATATATATTAAAATTTAAAGTATGCAAACAACATTATTCGAATGGAAAGATATTATTCCGACAAAAAAAGAAAAGAAATGCGCGGTCCGGTGAATATCCGATCTGGGCACAAGAATTTTTGGGATTCCGACTTTTCATTGTCGTAATTCAATCGATAATAATAGGAGGATCATTATATCATTATATAATCGTGAAGCCTCACCTGATCGATTACGTAAGCCGGCTTTTAGGTCGGAGGTTAAACAACATCGTTGGTAACTTCATAGAAATTCGCGTCGCGTATGTGTCGTGTAACCATTACACGGGGAGGTTAACCCCCTCTTGTCGCGTTTGTCGCGATTATTTAAATTGTGCGGGGGTTTTTTTTTTTTTTTTTTATCTAGGTCGATAAATTTTTGACAACCACGTCCTTATTTTTTTTAAAAATTTCGCTATTTCACCACGTGTCGTATATTCATCCACAAAGTAATATCATTCAATAATGAATCGAAAAGTTAAGAAGAGGTCACCTCGCTCTAAAGTGAAAGAGGTAAACGAAGAATTGACCATAGCTCAAAGAGTCAAGGCAAGAAGATTGGAAGAAACCCAATTAAATTCAGATTATCTAGTATTTACAAACAGCAAAAATGGTTCTAAAACGAGCCAAGGCAATTTGACCGATAAGTTTTTAAAATGTGGAAATGAAACAGATGATTTCGACACCGAAGAGGAATTTGAGAAATTGTCGAAAAAGTTCACCGTAAATTTCTCACCAGTTGTAGATATACAGTCAGGTAGTGACGAAATACCAGCAGTCTGCGTAGTTATCCCCGCGCGTTCAAGGGTCAATTCCGTGCGGTCGCCGTCGTCATCCCCCAAATCACGGAGGAAGCATCTGTCAACGCCTAGCTCTCCCATGGGTGACTCAGCATACGAACGATATTTTGAGGAGAATGCAAGCCCTTCGTCCACTTCAAGAAATGCCCTTTCCGATCCCAATATGTTGAATAAAACCGAGTATTTTGATATTATGGGTAACATTCCTATTAAGCACGAAAAAGAAATCGAATCACTCTATCAAAAGTGCAAATACCAATTCCATCGATGGTACATTAGTCTCATGGTTGGGTATAACCTTTGTTTCTATGGGTATGGATCAAAAAAAAAACTCATCGAAGAGTTTTTCAAAACACATTTCAAAGATCAACCTCTTTTGGTGATTAATGGATTTGAACCCAACTTGAAATTCAAGGATGCCCTCGCGGTTGTTGTCGACTGCATAGTGAAACCAAAACTTGGATCACGGCGTGGCACATTCGAGGAGTATGCTGCCCTGATTCGGAATTACTTCATGAATCCGATGCGCGAAACGGAAAGCCTGTACATAATGATTCATAATCTCGACGGATCGTGTCTTCGCAATACACAAATATTAGATAGTCTCGGCTTTCTCGCATCCACTCCCAACATCTATATTATCGCCACTGTCGATAATGTTAATTCTCCTCTCCTTTTTGACCACGATCGTGATGCAAATTTCAATTTTATTTGGTACGATGCCACAACATTTCATCCTTACGAGGAAGAATCCATTTACGAAGATATTAAAGTTAAAAGGCGGAGAATAGGGTTGACCATGAACGTGGTCACAAGCATATTATCATCTTGGATTGTAAATAGGCGAATGATGTTTAAAACTTTGGCTCTGCATCAAATCGGTCGATATCTAGACGGTGCAAAGAAGCCCGAAGATGCCGGCATGGAACATGGATTGTTATACAATCAACTTCGAGGAGAATTCTGGGTTGATAGCGATAGCAAATTCCGTACATTTTTGAATGACTTCCACAACCATGATGTCATTAAAACTCGAACATCGGAATTTGGAAGTAATATTTATTATATCCCGTTGGAAGCTGACGTTTTGAAGAAGGTGTTGAACAATTATAGAAACCTTTTCGAGGACGATGATGACAATTAGCTAGTAATATGAGAAACCATCCCTTTAGAAAGCAAAAAAAAATATATATATATAATATAATAAAATAAAAAATTCAAGGATATGCGAGTGATTACATCCAACTGCATACTAATAACAACCGAATGATGAAATAGTTAATATAACGTCAAATGCCTTTTTCAGAATGATTTTCAAATGTAGCGATCATTATGATTATTATATTACGCCTGTTATTTTAAGAATTTGTTTCTGAATTCGACTTTTTACTGTACGCGCATAGATAGTGCGCAAAGTGGTATTATTATTAAAAGATGATGTAAGGGTACTAAAGAAAGGTATTTTTGCCACCAAAGTCGCGAGTATTGTGTCAGGCGATTAAAACTTACCAACAATCCAAATTAATCGTGAACATCATTCAGAGGAGGATTGAGGAGGCATTTCTCGTGGACCGACTCTTATGAGAAGATACGTATTAGTGTTTTAATGACGAGCTTATAAGATCCAGGTTGTAAATGAACGTGATTTACCCCGCAGGAAGAGAAATGTTTTCGATTCAATCGAGAATATACTGTACATGAAGAGAGGTCGATGGTTGAGTCAAATGCAGTTACTGCGGCGTAAATTTGATAAGATTTATCCAGGACGCGAAGATGCAATCGATAAGTAGAGTTTTTAAATGATCATGAGAACTTGAATAAATACAGACATGGTTTTAGGACGATAACGTGATAATTTTTCGCACGAAAGTTCTTATCATAATAATAAATAATAATATACCAGCTACTCTAAACGGTGAACCTTTTTTTTACGTGATTCGTCACAATTAAGCCATATTCCTCATATGAACATAAGCGAAATCGATTGTATAAAATAATAAGAACAAGCATTAGAGTGGAAAGTTCTAGGATTTAAACAAATTAATTCCGGATTAACAGTCATCTTTTCACGTGTTTTTTTTTTTTTTTTTTTTTTTGAAACACGCGCATAGCTTTAATGGTTATGCATCTGCGACGAGCGCGACTTACCCTCCAGGCTTTAGAAGAACACACTAAATCCTACGGAGATTCTCACGTTTTAAACAACGAATTTGTACACGAGTATGTTAAAGACCAGCAGAAACTACTCTTTCCTCCCCTGACCGATCCGATTCCGGTACAAAATGTGAACGCAAATAACGACAAAGGTGAACAACATAACAAATCTGTTCTCTTAAACGACACAAAGTTAACTTTTTAATATATTCTGTTTTGAAAAGATTTTTTGTCATCTGGTTCTTTCATAACGGCACGATCTCAACAAAATATCCTTTTAACATGTACAAATGCCAGTAAAGTGTTGATGAATGTTCGGCCAAATCAAAATCCTTCACGTGGATCTGCTACCGAAGCTACTACCAGGTCAGGTCACTCTCGATATTCAATTGAGCACGGACTTCCCTCATTGAACGGTTCACTTCTCATATCGAGGTCAGGTCTACGAGAGAAAGATTCCAACTTACAATTAAATTCGTCTTTTGACCAAGAAACGAAAAAATCGAGCTCACGCTCTGGACAAAATCTATCGCAAGACCTGAAGTGCAAATCCAAATCAGGGTTCCATGACCTTGCAAGCGAAGGACAAATTCATGTAGAAGCCGGTTTCGTCCCGAGAATCGAAAAATCTGGAAAAAAGACGAAGAAAGGTCGCATTCAAAAGGAAAGACGACATCGAAAGCATAGGTCATTACTCGCTAGCTCTCAAATTATGCAGGTAAAGGCTGTGGTTGCTTAATACAACATCGACAGTTGACTTACATGACTTGTTTATATATTGACTTTATAATATAGAAATTTTCTTCTTGCAAATTAGGTACAGATCGTGTCACGGTAAATATACAAATGCTGATTCATTACGATCATTCCATCAATTGCCCTTATTCATCCCAATCATAAAAACGTGTAGATTCGTACAAACTCAAAACCGGGAATTTTTAATAAAGGAAAGGCGTCTGAAAAAGTTGCCACCAAAGGAGGTAAGATCCACGTTGGTTATTCTATTGATATATAACAAGCTCATTATACAATACATGCGCACCCTTTAGTTCCCGATCTGGTTTTCTCGGAAATAGACTTTCTAAATTCCGTTTCGTCGAGAAAGCGAAAAAACGACAAAGACGATGCGTCAGAAGTCGAAGGCATTAATGTTCGACGGGTTGATCGAAAAACAGACCAACAACCGTCTCCTCAATCACATGATGATCGTCAGGAAGCTTTCTCCGATGATCAGAACTTTGGCCAATCAAGAGAGTTGAGTCAAGATGACCACGAAGCACTTTCGTCTGGAGATGGTCGATCAAATTCAAAGGACAAGTTGACCGCAGAAAGACATGAAAATGTGGCAATGGAATCGACCAAATTTTCACACGCCAGTCACCAACGCCACTATGACAAGATGTCACCGTCACCTAGGAACGTGGAATCTTCTTCACCCTCGCGTCCATGCAATTATGATTCTGTCAAATGTTCATCAAAAGAAGATAATCAAGCCTCCATAATTATTAACAGTTCAGGAAATTATCTCTCTTCACGGAAATCCACCTGCGATTCCTCTGCGCTAGAAAATAAACCCACCGGTGACCGGTCATGCCTCAATGAAAAAGAATCGTTTCCACGTAAAATTATCGAATCCCCATATTTTTCTTCCGACCGGAGGCACGTCCATTCGCCCGATGATTTACCCTTAGACAGTGATGATCAAACTATCTCATCGTCAAGTCACCTTGATTTGTCTGATTTAAGGAAGAAGTTAAATCGGTCTTCAAAGATCATGGGCACCTGCGAGTTGTTCTCCAAATATTGGCCTCCTAAAGAATCGCATGATTTCGGAGGTTCAGAACACTATGACAATAATAATACCTGCCAGTACAATAGGGATGGCGACATAGCTGCAAATAACATTTTGGATGATGAGATCCTTCAAGATGATAACGAATGTATGGAAAATGAAAAAAATCCAGAGATTCAATCGAGTCTTTGTGAATCTTTATCGACCATAAAAGAATGTGGAAATCTTGCGTCAGATATTTCTCCTAGTGACAATAACAATGCCATAACATTTGAACTATCATGGAGCGAAAGGCTTATTGTGCCCGAAGCAAATGCAGATGACTACGATGTTGAGGGATCTGTGACGATTGATTGGAGTAGAGGGGTGGGGAGTGACGTTTCTAGGGAGAATGGTGCAGACTGTCCTGTAGATTTTTTTGGTCAAAGTCCAACTTTCAGTCTTGGAAGGTCCCCCTTTGAAGATTTCACACCTGCATTTGTTTGGAGGAGGCATCGACTGCATTAGAATCGAATCTTGCTAGGAAAATCGGGATTAATGCATTTTATTACTTAAATCTCTATATTTCCTTTTTTTTTTTTTCGAGCGGCTTTCAATTTCACCTAAATATTAACACCGGTCACCGCATGTCTGACATATTCAATTGCGGAATTAGAATCGAATCAAAAAATATTTATTTGTACATGACTTATACTGAGTAAATGTTTTTTAACGCAAATTCCTTATGTATATAATGTATAAATATGAGATTGGTACATAAACCTAACATGCACAGCAAGTAAACCATAACATGCTCTAGTAAATATTAAATGAACTCGAGCGGAAGACATAAATATTCTTATTTAAAAGTCAAAAGAAAGGGGAAATTCGTTTTCTACTGCAAAATAAATGATAATAGCAAGATTGTATCTGATAATATACGCGGATGTGATTTGAGAAATGGAATTTGCCCGCATCCTTTAATGTCTATATAGAAAAGATGAAATAAGAAAAGATGGAGTAAGTGATGTGAAATGGAAGATGGCAAATTTGTTTCAAAATTGAGATTCATGAATTCCGAGCAAGTTTGTCACCGAGATGGAATCGGCGACATTAAATGATGGTGGATTTGCACCATTCGTAGATACAAATTGATTGGTTGCCCATGGTTGAATGTTTGGATTATTGGAATTCGTGCTTTCTTCCATGAAACCGGAAATATTCAAATTAGCATTAGGAGGTCCTGGCTCAAATTGCTGGGTAGACGGTGGGGATATCAACTGAGACCCATGGTGACGTCTTTGATGATATTGTAAACCGTTAGGTGTGCGATAACTATTTTTGCAACCGGGAGCCGGACATTTGTAGGGCTTAGAAGAAGCTTCGGATGATTTCTCCTCGTTATTATCACATTGATGACCGGAAGAGCCTTTGGCATTGGCAATATGATATTGTAAACCGTTTATATTTTTGTAGCTCTTGTAACAATCGGGAAGCGCACAGCGATAAGGCTTATCGGAACCACTAACGTTAGGGTGTGCGGCTTTCACATGATAGTACAATCCATTCGAATTCGAAAAGTTATTATCACAACCAGCCACACCGCAACCGTACGCCTTGTTGCCAGAATCATGTTCGGTCTCATTGGGGACGGGTGGTTGAAGGATATGACTCGTGGGATCCGTATTCGTCCGGGTTTTTTGCGCTTCTATATTTTGAATATTCATGCTCGGTGACGAAGACAACAGCGAAGCGATGCTAGGACCACTTGAAGTGGTTTGCGGGATCATATTTGAAATTGACTCTTGTGATAAATTAGATTCCAGGATAGATGAATTCTGCGTCATATTGGTCATATTGGAAGACATATTCGGTGTAGTATTTGTGACCATATTTGATGATAAATGCTCATGCATGGATGGTTGCATATTCATCATCAGATGTGATTGTGGATTGGTCTGCATGTTCGTCACTGAATTCTGCGCATGCAATTGTATATGGGAATTCGGGTTTGAAGGCAACGGCATGTCTGTGATTGAGGTCGGAGACTCGGTTGGAGAGATATCATCTGGAGTAATAATTATCATGTCCAATTGATGTTCCTTATTTGCCTTCTTGATCCTCTGAATTTTTCGGTACCTATTACGACAATGCAATCCAGGGCGTCCCGGAAAGAATTGAGCAATTTGTTGCCACTGGCTACCTAATTCGGCATGCCTTTGCAATAAAAGAGCATCCTCCTGTTCGGTCCACTCTGTGTGATCAATCTCAGGATCCAGGCATTCCTTCCATCTTTTGGCACATTGATCGTCGGTTCTACCTGGAATCGATTCGGCAACTTTACACCAAACTCTCTTATGTTTTTCTACTGCCTTTTTCAATAGCTCATCTTCTTCCACTGTCCACGGGCCCTTCCTCAAATTTGGATCAAGCGAATGAAACCAACGTTTCCTACACATCTTATTCGTTCTATCGGGAACACAGGCTGCTATCTTTGTCCATTTTTCGGACCTGTCACCGTATAGTTGCACGGCCAGTCGCAACAAGTTATCTTCCTCCACTGTCCATGCAGTTTTACTTGTTGTGCCTTTGTACTTGGGTCGAGACGGATGAGGCCTAAGTGGAGCCGTTAAATTTGTTGTTGTTTGCTCTGCCGCGGCGTTAGTTACGGCCGGCGGTGGCTCTGATAAAGCCGAAATTGGAGGCAGCTTGTTTGCATGCGTATTACTGGAGGTATGAGTTTGCCCGCTCTCTTGCTGATAGGAATTAATAAAGATTCCGGAGGAGGATGGTGGTGGAAGTGCGGGACGGTGACTATGTGAAACATAGTTATCTTGCGGCGAATTATTTCCATACTAATAAAAAAAAAGTGTCAAGAGGAGGTGGGTCTATCTAACGGTGAATAGAATTATAAAATTTACCATGGGGTAAAAATTTTTTCGTCGTTGGCTGCGTCCAATAAACTGACTCGGGCTTTACACGGGGAAAGTTAAAAAAAAAATTGTTTTTATAAAAAAAAAAAGTGCGTGCGCACATATACATATTTCTCACAAGCGCTAATTACTACGCCTGGCATAGGTCACGTGTGAGGTATCAATTTCGGCATTGTAAAGCAATTTCTTGAGTGATCCGAGTGATCCGCTAGGGTGCGTAGCGAGATAACCGTTTTATTATTGCACCAAAATCTAAACAAAACCTAAACAAAACCTATACCGAACAAGAATCAACAGGCGGACCGCGTTTTTGTAGCGTGTAATAAAGCATACAGAATACCGCTGCTACTAAAGTTCCCTCACCGGGATTTTCAAGGAGAATTAATAACTTCTACTGGTTAACTTAATTTAGAAATTTTCCGTTATGGAAGTGGAAGCGGAAGCAGTTGCCAGGCGCGAGAGACGCCAGGAGTTAAGAAACGCAAACTTGGCCGCGTGGAAGCAAGGAAAACCTGGTGAGCGCAAGGAACAACTTTAACACCTACTCATTGTTCATTCCATGTGGGGATGGTATTGCTTGCTGTTCATCGAATAACTGTAGCCACCGATCTCTTCCGCTTAGACCCCTCACTATTTAAGGGTCTCGACTCCAATATTAAAAAGAACACTGGGTTCATCAAAAAATGCAAATCTCAATTATCGGCGGAATATCAGCAACAATTGTTAAAGGATATTAAAACCTTGACATTGGAAAAGTATATTTCCGAAGTCGTGGTCGCCGTGGTGGAAGGTGCACAAAAATGCAAGGTTACTGCGGATGTTTGGGCAGCCGTTGAAGTGAGATATTCACGTATTTTTTTTTTTCCTTGATTTTCTGAGAATGTCATATTCAATCGGTCAAAATAACCTTCAATTCTCGCATAGGTGATTTCCGCATTGCATCAACGATTTCCGGACACGTTCACCCCTTTTTTGACGGCCACATTGGCTCGTTCTCTCGCCCCTCCGAATAAACAACAACAACTTGCGACTCTCACTCCCGAACAGCGCGAAAAGGAGGAAGGAGCGCGAATAACAAGGCAGCGTACTTTACTTAGAATCGCGGGTGAATTGTGGTTGTTGGGCGTGCTTAGAAATGTAGAAGATTTGAATACTGGAGATGCTGCTGCTGTTGGAGCTGGAAATATCAACGGCGCTGGTTTTGTCAGCAACCCGGTTAAAGAAATGAAAGAATCAAAAGAATCAAAGGCCTCTGGGGAAGGGTTCATGTACACCGTGCTGAAAGACTTGGTTTGTCGCAATGCATCCATTTTTCATAATATATAAGTATCCACGTTTTCACAGACATTGTTGAATAAGTGTCTGTTTACTTAAATATGAATAGCTTTCGCATGACAACAAACATACCAACCTTCCACTTGCTGTATCATTTGTCAAATATTTTGGCCCTGAATTGATCGGCACGAGTAAAAAAAAACGGGAGAGCTCCGGAACAATTGAAAATGAAGATGGCGAAAGTAACTCCCCTTCGCACACAGCTGATGGCAGTCAGGACGCTGGTCTCGAAAATGAGCAGGGAATCTCGGAATTTGAGCAAATCGTTCCAGTCGCTCAACGAAACCTCTTTAAAAATTTGTTAATTGACTATTTCAAAGGAGTTGAGAAGCATCTGATAAAGGATCATCAGGTTTGTTAACGATACCACCGGCATTTCACGTGGTCATATGTGCATTGTCGAAAAATTTCATCTTACTAGTTGATTTGATCTATAGAAAATCAAGAACTTAGACCACAACAACCATGAATATTATATAACCCGAGGAGAGGTTCCAGAAGAAACTAAACAGAACTATGAAAAAGTTGTGAGGGCGTTCGATAAATTCTTGCAAAATGCACAAACGTAAATATTACTCAATGCCTCATTCATGGTTAAAGACGCGAATTAATACGTCCTAATTATTATAATAGATTGGCCGATTACTTAGAAGTTGAAATGCCCGACTTGCCGGAAGATGAAAGGACCACCAAAATAGGGGTTACCATTATCCGAGACGGATCTTCCATTAATGAGAAAGAGGTTTGACACGATAAGATTGCATTTATTAAAGTTACTGTGGATAAACACGGAATTTTAACCCGCTTTTAATTTTAGGATAATTTCAGCAACAGTATCTGGGAAGATGAGGATGCACGAAGTTTTTACGAATCCTTAATTGATTTGAAAACTCATGTACCCGGTGTGCTTCTCGAGGCAAAACCTGGTAAAAAAGACGAAGCCGAGGTAGAAAAGGACGAATATGTTAATGAAAATGAAAAAGATGATAAAGATGAGGACGACGAAAAACTGGGCGAAGATAACCAAGCAGACGACTCTAAAGTTAAGAATACCCAAGAAACAATTATTGAAGAAGTTGAGAAGACAGGTGTTTCGAATCAAGAGCGTGAAATTAATGGAGATTCACAATCTGACAAGAATGATGGGGGAAAAGATGAGGAAAAGTTTAACGATCAAGATAGCGTTGAAGCTTCAACTGTCAAAAGGGACAAGGATGGGGAAGCTGTTAACAGAAGCGGTGCATCGGCTCAATTAGATTCTCTATTATCACGTCTCCCAAACATGGTTAACCGTGATCTCATCGATCAGGCTGCAGTTGATTTCTGCTATTTGAACTCTAAAATATCCAGGAAGAAACTAATTAATGTATGCATGTTCTGACTTATGATAATGAACTATTATTAAATGACTGCAACTTTCTAACTTGGCACATGAAATTTGATTTGAATCAAAAGGTTTTAGTGAGCGTCCCTCGTGCAAGACTAGATCTTCTTCCGTATTACTCTCGCTTTATTGCAACCCTCAACCCCCATTACCCAGATATAGCTACAGCAGTCTTGAGAGTCGTGAGTTAAACCTTACATTTTTTCACTAGCTTCCAAACCCATATGTTTCCCAATCCATTTTCAAATACTGAATCGTCTGTGATTTCAATCGTATTGTTTAGCTGGAGGAAGAGTTCAGGTCTCTTCAAAAGAAGAAAACCCTAGACTTATTGGAAACCAAAGTCAAGGTATGATAAATGATTATATTATAATGCCTACTGAAATATTAGTCGCAAATTGGTGTTATAAGCCTAACATTTTGTTATAATTTTTGTGATCACCTACGTAACAATCCTTTAATAATTATAACATGATGCTCATTTTAATGACATGATTTTTCTTTATTTCTTTTTTTTTTTCAAAAGAATATCAGGTTTCTTTCGGAACTTACAAAATTCCGTATCACTCCCCAACATGTCATCTTTCACTGCATCAAGGTATTGCTCGAAGATTTTGCGGGTCAGAACATTGATGTCGCCTGCAATTTGTTAGAAACTTGTGGAAGATTTTTATTTAAAGGCCCTGAAACGTGTATCAGGATGGGCAATATGGTATTTATTTTTATGAATGAAAATTTTCCTTCCATACTATCTATCTAGTCGTCTCAGATTTATGAATTAATATGAATACCTTTAGTTGGACATTATGATGAGAAAGAAAAGTGTCCAGCATTTAGACAATCGTCAATTATTGATGGTGGAGAATGCGTATTATCAGGTATGAGTGAATTCGATCTTCTGAAATAACTTCGTCCGTTTAACTGATTTCCTTGTATTGAATAGTGCAATCCTCCCGACCGAACTGCGATGAGCAAAAAAGAACGATCTATCATGGAACAGTATATTCGTAAACTCATATACTCGGATCTTAATAAAAAGACGGTTGATAAAGTCTTAAAACTGTTGCGAAAATTGAACTGGGATGATAAAGAAGTAAGTAGCAAATTTTGCATATAACTCAGTAATTTCTTTTAGATGTTAATTTTTATTGTTACATTATTAACAGGTATGCAAAGTTCTTGAAAAGTGTTTTTCCAAGATATGGAAATTAAAGTACAGCAATATTCATTTGATGGCCATCCTTGCATCCGGATTGCATCGTTATCATTCTGATTTCGGAATTGCGTTAGTTGATAGGGTCATCGAAGATATAAGAATTGGATTAGAGGTAATTTGGTCTCCTTGTTGAGCAATGATTTTATTTGTTCTAAATATTTTTATACTCGCCGCCATTTTTATTACCAAATCTTCAACAGCAAAATATATTTAAGCATAACCAACGTCGTATTGCGACTGTGAAGTATCTTGGAGAGCTTTACAATTATCGAATGGTGGACTCCCCAGTTATATTTGATACCCTTTATTCCACTGTCACTCTTGGACACGGTAACTCACGAGTTCTCAAATCGATATCGTCTATCTCGTTTTCCAATATATTTTTTAATGCGAATACACGTATAGAATTTGGAAGGCCATCTCCCGTTCGCATAAACCTATTGGACGCCCCGAATGACTTTTTCCGTATCCGATTGTGTTGCACGTTGCTTGACACGTGTGGTATGTGCTTCGACCGGGGTAGTTCCAAGAAAAGACTGGACGATTTCTTGGCATTTTTTCAGGTGTGATATCGAACTATAGGCTTATATAGCAAATCAATCTTCAACTGCGATTTCACATTATGGATTTTTTCCCTTACTGTTCACAGATGTATATATTTACGAAGCAAAAGTTACCTATGGATGTCGAATTTATGGTTGCTGACTTGTTCGAGGTATGTGGTCTTGGATTGTTACCCAGTATATGAATCTAAATGTTTTTGGAGAGCTCAATTACAAATTTCATTCACATAGTTGTTAAGACCTAATATGGTTTTATACAAGACGTACGATGATGCTGCCGAAGAAGTAGATCAGAAACTTATGCTGAACCAAAAGGCATTGCAGAATGCAGGAGGCGTTAAAAACCAAGACGAAGTTTTAGAAGAGAGCGAAATGTCGTCATATTCTGACGATGATGACGACGACGGACACGATGAATTTTCTGAGAAAGTAGGGGAGGAAGAAGGTTCATATGACGAGGTAAGTTTATTGTGTGAATTTTCGTTTATATCGGAAGGGAATGGAATTATATGCATCTCGTCTTAACCGATTTTTTTAGCAAGCTGAGTTTGAGGAGATAGACGGTGACGAGGATGACGAACTTGTGGTGCACACCAATCGTCCAGAAAAGATAACTTCTGTGGAGGACGAAGAATTTGAGAGGGAGTACAGCAAAATGATGACCGAGAGCATGGAGTCTCGCAAATACGATAGGAAGCCAGCCATGTTAGATGTAGCAATTCCGATGCATCTCAAAGGAGTTGACAGGGCAGCCGAGCATCTGGCAGGTAGCGTGGCATTCACTTTGCTGACCAAAAAAGGAAACAAACAGCAGGTATGTGAAAATCTATTTATTTAATTTACATTATATCAGCCCCTAGTTAATAATTATACTGATTTTTGCTACAACAGATGAAGACGATGGAAGTTCCTGCTGAAAGCGCATTGGCAGTAAACACTCGCTCTAAGCAAGAAGCGGAACGTGAAGAACAACAGCAACTAAAGAAATTAGTACTAAATTACGAAGAGAGAGAAGAGCAAAATCAACGCATTGCTCTCGAACAATCCTTGATTAACAGTGGAATGAAAGTATCCTATCAACCGGGTAATCGTCGAGCAAACCAAAGGGGCAGAAAACTGCTAAATCAAGGCGGAAGTTATGGATACGTTAACGAAAGGTACGATATCTTGACCTTACAGTATGAATGAATTTTGAGAGCGTTTCTGACGAGTTTCCCTGAAAATTCAGACGTCGGTAAATGCTCCATTCTGACTCAGTTAAATTAATATTTTTAACCTTTCCATATGGATTTATTTCCATTGAGGCACAAAATAATATGAGGCACCACGGACTTATTCCATTGGTTATCATCCTCATGTGTCGTTTTGATACTGATTAACTCGCTTTCGAAAGCTCGTCAAAGAGAGTTCCCTAACATCCCCTGGGAATTATGCTCACAAAGAAATCACGAATCTTGATGTCGCAAGAAGGAAAGGCGATGAACGCACATATCAGGATCCCTTTTCTCAAGACCATATTTCGATTTAGTAGATGGTTTTACTCGATTCACTGTTAATTCCTGTATTCACACTCTCATACATCTAATATGTTTGTGATTTTTTGGGGGAGGATTTCTGATGCCAAATTTAGTTGCAGATGTCGATTTATTACTATTATCATTTTGCACACGGGATATCTCTAACTAAATTAATCTTTTCTTAACAGTATTACCATTATGATAATTAATACAGTTAATTTCGCTTCTACATTAAACATGCACAGTGCCTATTGAAATAATGACTTTATTAAAGTTGTGAATATAAAATACATTATATCTATATAGGTAAACAGACATGTTGCATATTGATTTTTATTGTTATACTAGTTAACTTGATTTTTTTTCTAGCTCAGTTATATTTATTGGTTGAATAAGTAATTACATTATTATTAGGTATTAAACTTTCTAAAATAAAATAAACTCTATTATATATTCGATTACTTGTGCTAATTCAAATCGAGAAAATTCAATAATAAGAGCATCTGAAATCCATTTAAAAATAAAATAAAATTAAAAATATAAGAATAGATAACTATTTATATAACTTAATCTAAGTTTAATCTAATTAAGATTAAAATAAAATTAAAAATATAAGAATAGATAACTATTTATATAACTTAATCTAAGTTTAATCTAATTAAGATTAAATAAAAATTATTATCTAATAAATCTTTAAAGATAATAAGTTAGATATAATACTATCAAATAGATCAGAACAACAAGATCACAACTATGTAAAGGTCCTTACAGGAAGAAGAAAAACTTGAAGATATAGGTTTGAAACAAACCTTCCTAGAAGGAGTAAAGTATGGAATAAGATGATTAGGATTTTAACTTCTGTCAGAACTCATAAAGAAGATCTACAGTAGTAATCTATAGACAATGAAATTGATAGTTGAAAGGGTTTTTATCTGAGTTATTAATGAAGCAATAAATCATTTTCAAAGTTGTACTTAGAGTGATAATAATCAAAACGAATGAGCCAATTAAAAATTTAGCTTTAGTGATTTATTTTACATATACAATATACTAATATTTAATAAAGTATACATAATTTTTTTTTTTTTTTTTTTTTTTTTTTTTAACCCTCTGTCAGGCTAGTTGCGTGCGCTTTATTAAACAAAAGTAAGCTA
>CAJVPT010002677.1:0-17017 GCA_910592055.1 Acaulospora colombiana
GACATAGCATCTGCATTATTATGTTTTCTTCCTGCCCTGTGAATTATAGAATAATTGTAAGGTTCCAAACGAAGTATTCATCTTACTCTTCTACCTTTAAGTTCAGTAGTCTTGAGCCATTGGAGAGCAGAATGGTCAGTAATGAGATAAAAGTAATTGGTCCCTAAGTACTGATGAAAGTATTTAACCACCCAAATTACTGCTAAACATTTCAATTCAGTGGCAGCATAATTTTATTCTGCCTTGGTTAAACTGTGACTGGCATAAGCCACTGCATACTCCTTTTTATATTCATCTTTCTGAGCAAGAAAAGCTCCAATGCCTATTCCTGATGCATCGGTATAGACATAAAATGGCTTGGAAAAGTCGGGATATCTGAATATAAGTGCAGAAATGAGATGTTTTTTTAAAGTTTCAAAAGCTTTTTGTTGTACTTTAGTCCATTCAAAAGAGATATCCTTTTTCAGTAATTGGTTCAATGGTTTGGCAATAGTTGAAAAGTTCTTTATAAATTTGTAATAGTAAGAGGCCAAGCCTAAGAATCCTCTCAATTGTCTAATGGTGGTTAGTCTGGGGTAATCTTTAACTTTGTTGATTTTCTCGTCATCTGGTTATATTCCTTCTCTATTGATTGTATGACCAAGAAGTTTTACTTGTGATAGAAAAAAGTGACACTTTTCCGAATTTAGCATTAAGTGTGCCTGTCTCAATATATCAAGAATAATGGAAACATGTTAACAGTGGCTTTCAAAGGTTTGAGAAAAAATCGTAATATTATCAAGATATACTTCAACAAATTTTCTTCTATAGGGGGCAAGCACTTCATCCATAAGTCTTTGGAAGATAGCTGGAGCATTGCAGAGATCAAAAGGCATAACATTGAACTTATAGAGTCCATATTTTATGACAAAGGCTGTTTTCTTCTTATCTTCGTTATTCATGGCAACTTGCCAATAGCCACTAGCAAGATCTAAACAAGAGAACCATTGGGAACCATTAAAAGTTTCCAAAAGGTTATCTACCACTGGCATAGGGTATACATTCTTTTCTGTAACCTCATTAAGCTTTTTGTAGTCAACACAAAGCCATTTTTTGTTATTTTTCTTTGATACTACTACTACTAGTGAAGACCAGGGACTAGTCATAGGACTGATAATTCCTTTCTGCAGCATGGTCGTAATCTCTTTCTTTATAAACTCCAGTCGATCAGGAGAGGCTTTATATGCCCTTTGTTTAATAGGTTTGGCATTTCTAGTATCAATGGTGTGGGTCACCACATTGGTTCATCCAAGGTCACTGGTTTGTCCTTCCTTGGAGATACTTTCAGCAAAAACGTCCTTATTTTCATCCAGAAGTTCTTGCACTTCTTTCTGTTGTTTTTCAGTAAGTACACCAGTATTTGGAATTATTTTCTCTTCTTGAGGAGTTTCAGAGAGAAATACCACTGGATTATTCTCAAATTCTTCTTCGAATGAGATATCTGATGTATATGCTTCTTGTTCTTCGAGGTCTTCCTCTTCTTGATACTCAATTTCATCTAAAAGCACATCCTCATCACTTTGGTAGTCTTCTACAATTGATTGTGGAGGAATATCTGCTAGATGTGTCATACCGATATTAATATATCTTCCTTCATGGCAGATTTGTAAAGTTCTTGTATCAAAGTTCCACTTGGCCTTCATTTTTTCAAACCAATCAGTACCCAAGAGAAGAGTTTCTTCTCATGATTCAATGACTTGTAGTTGGATAGGGACAACTATATCTTGAATGAAAATTTTAAGTTCTGAAATTTGTCTAAGGGCTCTAGTTCTTGTGCCATTGGCAATGACTACAATAGTTCAGGAAGAGGCATCTAGAGTAAGCCCAAGCTTATCCATTAACTTCTTCGTGATAATGCTAACAGTAGCTCCTGAGTCTAGAATGGCTATTACAGGGTTGCCTTTAATTCGGATATAACATTTAGCAGCTATAGTCATTTTTTTCTCTTCTTTAGACTGCAAGTAATTTGCAGCTTCTGCCTTGGATCTTTTTAAAACTTTAATTAAGTTTATTTTTTGGTTTGAATACTGAAGCATTTGTCTCAAGATTGCATTCGATTTCAGTTGAAGAATATCATCTGAAATATTGTAGGGATTTAATTTATCCACCACAGATGGTTGGTGTTTTATTCAGGGTCTTCTTTGAGGAGTAGTGGCCATAGGTTCAACTACTTCTTGTTCCATGCTTATGGGTCATGTAGAGCATTTCTATTTTACAACTGGATTTCTTTTTGAGATTCAGATTGTTTTTGTTTTTCTCAGGCTTCTCTTCTGTTGGTAGTGTATGAAGCTTGTCTTTCTCGTTGATCAATATAGACTTCCTTTTCCTCCTCTTCATATTCTTCTTCTTCAGGGTATTGCTCAATCAAGAGATAGTTAATTTGATTTCTTCTTGCTGGAGGTCAATAAGATGGCAGTACTCTTTCTGATAAGCAGTCCCTTGCAATGTGACCAGGCTCGCCACATTTATAACAGTTTCCAAATCGCCTAGAGTCTTGTGAAGTAGAAGTCTGTGGATATCTGGATACAGCAGAATTACTTCTTCGTTGGAGAGAATATGTTTCAATCTTGTCAAGTCTTTCAGCAAAATTGATTTGCATCTTTTCAAATTTCTAAATTAATCTGTCCATGACATCTTCTTGAGGTTTGGAATTTCCTGGAGAGATTCTGCAAGTTATAGGTAGAGTCTCTTCTTCATGGATATCTTGTTCTTTCTCATATTGTCTTGTATGCTTAAGGGCATCCATAATATTCGTGGGTTTCATAATAGAAACAATAGAAGCAACATGGGAGTTCAATCCTTGGATAAAAAACCTGAGCTTCTGTTTATCATTCATTGTTTCATCAATATCTGTTTTGGTCAGGAGTTTCTTGAATGCTGTGTAATAAGAATCTATTGTTTCGTGAGCACCTTGTTTTCTTCCTTTAAGGTCTCTAGTCCACTTGTTCATCCATTGTTGTGAGCAAAACTGAATAAGAAGAGCCTTGAAAATTGCCTCCCAAGTCATGGTATTGTTAGTGGTATTATTTGCGGCATAATAAGCATCCCACCATTCTTCTGCTTCATCAATAAGATATGTATTAATCATTCGATGAAGTTTTCCATCCTTCCAATCATTCACCTGAACAGTTTTGGCAAAGCTTTTGCACTAGTTTATGGGGTCCTGAGTACTATCGCCTGAGAACTGTTCTACTTTCATGATAGGATTTTAATGTTGTCATTGACAAGATTATAAATTTCGTCGTTTGTTTTCACCATGTTGTTAATAAGAGGTGGGTTTAAATTCGTGGGGAAAGGTGGTTCTTGAAAAAGGATTTCTAAAGCTAATTCTTCAAAATTATCTAAAGATATTTGGGGTTTAGGTTCTCGAAATAAAGAACTTAAATATAAATTTTCACTTGTACTTAATAAGTCTTGAGGAATTGGGAAAGGAGGAATATTAAAGTCAAATTCAAGGGGTGAATATACTAAAGAATCTAAATATGTTGGGGGTTGAGTATTTATGAAGTATTCAAAAGAATTTACTGCAAAGGTAGTTTGTCGAAAAACACTATCAAAGGATAAAAGTTGGGTGTATCTGATACTAAAGATGAGTCTTCTAACTATATGGTCTTCTATTAAAGGGGTAGCAGCAATAAGTCTGTTATAATATTGTTGGGTTTTTGATGTGTAAGAAAGGGCAAAGAATTTGGGTTGATACCAATTTCAAAATTGTTGAAAATAAATATGAGGCCAGTTAGGGGATAACAAATATTGCAAGATTCGTCTGGACAGGATCCTTTTCTAAGGTCTTCTTCAGGAAATAGCTGATGTACTTGATCGTGTAGCTGGTTTGTCTCAAAATGGTCTCTAAATTCGTTTATACAATTTCTAAAACTTTTGTTCTTTTCTTCTTACTATAACCTTGCTAGACTTTGGATTCCAAATCACTGGAATTTCCCTTCAGTGAATACTTCCAATACTGAGTCAAGGTTTGCTTTCTTTACTTTCTTGAGAGTCAATGGAGGAGTTTTATCTCACAGTCACCACCAATTTGTCAACCTATCCAATTCACCTCTTAGGAATCAAATAGAGACAAAGAACTATTGCAGGGAAGCACCAAGTTAAAGTCTAATGTGATATGCAAAAGTTCTTAGTTTGGACAACAATTTAACAAGAGGTTTATCACTTATGGTTAAGCAAAAGAGGCAATTTGATATTTTCAGGATCAAGATAATTTTATTGTTTAATAAAATTCTGAGAATTCTTGGAAGTGGGAATTCCCGCCTTTAAATACATAAATGAGTTATACAAAATATAAAAATAGAAAAGATAATAATAATAAGAAATGATAATTATAATGAATCTATTAGTTTTGCTAGACTCCTAAACTATATTATAATAAACAGAATTTAAGTATTTATCAAAAATAACAGTATAGTTCAATATAGTAGAATGGAGGAAGTTTCTAGAGTCATATTTGTTCTATTTGTCCAGGACAAACAATGCCAATCTGTAATACAAGGAATATTCTCAAAGATCTGGGACCCAGGTGATAAATTAGACTTGTTAACTGGATAATTGATACTGAGATTGTCACAAGGCTTTAGGATCTTTATAGGACAAATTTCTTATGGTTTACAATGCCAAGGCCATGCTAGTTGTTGAGTGATATGATAGTAGTGTGAAAATGTTAGTGTTGTACTTTATGTATTTGTTTATATAGCTGTTGACTATCCTGATCAAACTTTCATTCTGATTCTTTATTATTTGACTGGTTGGGTTGTCTTGGGTTTGTTGTTGCTTGTCTTGTGTTTGTTTAATTTATTTTGCTATCTTGTTTGTTGGTGGGCTTGGGGCTTGTGTATGAGTTTTTCCACAGTGTACTTTCGATATATCATGTAAGAGTTCTTTCCACTCTCTCATTGTGTTGATAATTAACATTGTGATCACCTTGTTGTTGGCTATCAGCCTATTGAGTGTTCCTGTGATTTTTTTTATGACTGCTTCCCTAATGAGTAGCTTGAGGATTCTAGGTGTCTTCAGATGAATGCATTGTTGTATAGTGTTCTTGAAATTTTTCTTGTGTTCTTTACGAATATGTATCGATATGTGTTTTATTAGGATTCTGTGAAAGTTCTTTCTCAGAGTATCTTCTTGATTGCTACATATGAAGGAGTGAGTAGTATCTTCTGTTTCTTTGCAGTTGTGACATTTGCTGTTCCTGCAGGTTGAAGGGTATCTACTATGCAGTTTGCTCCTGGTTGGTGGTTCTTCGTACCAGAGGTTAAAGCTGAACTTTCTTAAGTAGTGGTCCTTGTTTGAGGTTATCTGTTCTTCTATATTGGAGGAGTGTAGGCTGTCGAAAGTGTGTTGCCAGTGTATGTCCCTGAAGTTCTCCTCTGTGAAGCTGTTCTGGGTTCTATTGAGTAATCTCCATCTGATGAGTCTTATGGCTTTGTTAATTTGTTTTACCATGTTCTTTCCTGATATGTCTGTTAGTGTTTGGTCCCATTGGATACTGATCGGTGGTGATCCCTGGTGATGTTTCCTGATGTTGATGATCTTCCTATTGGGTTTCATGTCTTGTGATGTGGGGTCGATTTTGAACAGTTTGTCTGCTTTTTCATTGAGAGGAATGCTTGTGTGTGCTTTGACCTTGTGAAATATTATAGTTAGATCCTGGTGCTTCTTTATGTAGTAGTATGTGTCTAGGATTGTTTGGTTTTGGTGTTGTTTCTTTCTTGGTCAGTGGTTGTCTACTGTTTCTGCTTGGTCGATTATCGCATTGAGGCTATCCATGTAAAGCTGGACTGTAGTACCCCTGCCCAAAGTGCTGATTGCTATTACTATAGCCATGAGCTCTGCCCTTATAGATGATGCGTGTAGTTGAGTCTGTCCCTGGAAGGTGTGTTCTCTCCCTTCTTTGTTTTTAATGACTCAGCCAAAGTCTATATATGGTCTACTGCCATAATCATATACTGAGCCATCTGTGTACATTGTTACCTGTTGGTGGTCTTTGAGCTGGTGCTGTATGGCTCTTAGTTCTTCTAGCTCTGAAGCTCCTAGGCTGAGTATTTTGTTAATGTCCATTGGACCTGGTTTTTCCATGTTTATCTGTAGCTTGGGATATAAGTCGTCTTCTTGTGGGATTCCTGTTAGGTCTCTCAGTTCCTTTGTTATGGATCCCGGGAATATTTTACATCTTAGTTCAGTTGCCAGGCTCTCTGTGTTTCCCCTGGATGATATGTTTGATCTTTCCACTGGGATCTGGATGGTGTATTGCTTTTTTGCTGAATATGTACAGGATTCCGGTAATACATCTTTTTCTCTTATTGTGCAACCCTGCATCTATCTAGTGGGGATGCCCCTGTGGTTCTTGTATAGTATGTGTAAGTGACTGAGTTGGAACTGGTGTTTCATTTTTTCCTACCTATAATTTCTGCCTAGTGTTTAAGTATGGCACTTCAGTGTGGTTTATGTGTGTCTATTTGAACCAAAGATTTGCCTTGATTGAAGATTCTGTAGTTTTCGATGGCTTCTGTTGTCCTATCTTGTATGTGTGCTGTGGCTGTGAGGTTTCCTATAAGGCTGGTGTACCATTTTGGGTTTCCTTTTTTCCTTGTTTGATTGATTGCGCCTACTTCTCTCCAGTGTAGTGGCTGTGTTCCTGTCGAATTGAAGATCTGTCCTATGAACATTAGATCCTGTTTTCTGAGTAGCTGTCTATATTGGTGATATGTTGCCTTAGGTATGAGTTCTTCGATTGTGCTGTCTATCCTTTCTATCCTCTATGGTGTCCTGAAGTTTGGGTTTAGGTAGAATTGGAAACCATGTCCTCTTAAGAGCCATAGGATGTCGTGATTCAGGTTCTGCCCTGTCTTTAGCAGTGGTTAAATAAGATGTGTTGTGACTGACTCTGTTGACCAGAACATGTTCTGCAGACTTTGTAGGCCCATTCTGGATATTTGCCCTAAAAGTCCTCTGTACTTTATCCTTTCTGTCCAGTTTTTAATATGAAGTTGCATCTGTCTGTTCCATAAGTGATCTATTCTGTGTTCGCACCGGTTGTATAGCAGTGTATTTGGAACTGTGGTAGCCATTTCACATTTGTGTTTATATCTAGTTACGATCTTTCCCATTAGCTGGTTGCAGGTGCTTTCTGGGAATACTATGTCATTCAAGAGATATTCCACACTTGGCATGAGTATATGGTTTATTATGTATCTCATCTGCTTGTTTGTGGTTACTTTCAAGCCTATTAGATTATTTGTTTTTTGAACTTTCACAGTGATTAGCTGTTTTTGATATGTCTTCTTTCCTGAGCTATCCAGCCATATGCCAAGCATTCTTATCGGAGTGCCTGGTGTGCTATCCTTTATTGAACCTCCTTTAAGAGTGAAGCTTTGTTCGAAGTCTGCTGTTTAACCGTTGATTATGATTAACTGTGATTTTTGTGGATTTATCTCTATGTCGTTATAGTCGTAGAATTTTGTTGTTATGTCTAGAATCCCTTGTAGTTTTTCTGGACTGTCTGCCAACCAGGTTGTGTCGTCCATGTATGCATGAGCTTTCACTGCCAAGTGTCTTTCTCCGTAAGGTTCTTCTATAGAACTTTTCATTCTGGTTATGTATCCGTACTCTCTTCTTGATGAATTGACTTCTGTTAATAGGGGTCATAGAAGATTCGTCAGAGGAGTGGTGAAATTGTATCCCCTTGATCAATGCCATCTAATACTTTGTATTAGAAAGTGAGTCCATGTGCTGTGATGACTTTGTTCCCTCTGTCTCTAAGTAAAACCTGTATGATACTGATTGCTTTTTGCGGTATTTTGATGCACTTCATTGCCTTTACTAGCATCTCTGTATTGACTGAGTCATACACTTTGGCCATATCTTGGCTAAGTATTCATAGTTTCTTCTTTTCTCTTCGTGTGTATTCTATACAAAGATTCATTATGTGTATGGGTGCTTGTGTTCTGCTGCCTGGAAGTGCTGCCCAGTTCAGTTCGTTGAGGATATTGTATTTTGTGCAGCAGTATGCTAGACAGTCGCTCAGGATTTTTGTGAATATTTTTCTTTCTGTGATAAGTAATGTGATGGATCTGGTTATCTCAATTCTATTCTGCCAGTCCTTGGATTTGGGGATTGGGTATATGTGTCATGTGCTCCATTCTCGGGGTGTTTCTCCTTGTGCTAGAATTCTGTTGTACAAATCTATGAGCCATGCTAATGCTTTTGGTCCTAGGTTTTTATATGTACTGTATGGGATGTCATCTGGTCCTGGTGCAGATTTGAAGCTTCTGTCTCTGATTACTCTGTCCAGCTCTAGTGTAGTTACTTGTGACAGCAGGCCCTCAAACCAGTGCTCTTGTATTCTGTTGTATGGTGTGTACTGTTCTGCCCACCTATTTGATATTTCCACTGGTATAGTATTCCTGTGACAGGTCCAGGCTTCGAAGTGTTCTACTACTCTGTTTTTAATTTCCTTTGGTTCTGTGATCATCTCTATTTGGTTATCTCTTTCAATAACCTGCTTGTCTATCATGATGAATCTGTTGGGTCTCTCTAAGATACTGTTAATCATTGATCTCTTGTTGTCCAGGAGCCACGGTTGCCATCTTTCTATGTGTTGCTATATTCTCCTACTTCTTTGGTGATTGTTTATGAGTTTAGTGGCAGTTTGTACCAGATAATGTGGTCTTTGCATATCTTTTTTCAGTGTATTTGCTTGTTCTGTTGGCTGGATGGTTTGCATGATAGTAACTCCTTCGTCCACTCTGGGAAATCCTTTTGTATACTATTGATTTGCTCCAGTATGAGGTGTTCTATGTGTTCGTTGGAAGTATCAATGTTTCTTTGAAGGAGTTCTGCCAATGTCTGGATATTGGTGATCTTCTTGTATAGAGTTGGAGATTTTTCTATTCTCTTGTTTCTCTTCTTTGATTTTATCTTAGGAATGTGTTGATTTGCTACTACTAGGAGAGATTGTTTGAATTTGTTCCATTTGCCTTCTATATCTTCTTGTTCTAGTTTATCCTCTCTTTCTATATTGTCTTCCACAATGCTCTTGAATTTTTCCCATTGTTTGATATCTGTTTTGCTCCAGTTATATCGTGGATTGCTTCTATGGATCTTCTGATGATTGTTGATGTTGAGTTGCCACATATCCATCCTAGTGATTATGATTTTATGGTCACTCTTGTGTAGAGCATCTGGATGGTCTATTATGTATGAGTTTTTAGTTTGCCAGGTTTCTTGTAGTAAGTACCATATCTAATTGATTCTGCTGTGTGTTTCTCTGTTATTGCTCCATGTGAAGCTCTTCTGTATTGAATTGTGTGACCTGAATGTGTCTTTGAAGTTCTTGGTTATTAACCATTCTAGCAGCTTCGACTCTGGTTGGCAGCTATTTGGCTGTCTATGGGAGCTCCATTTGTCCAGGGCTGGGTTGGGAGTAGCATTGAAGCCTTCCCCTATTATGACATGTGCATTCATTCTTTCTGCTTGTGCTATCCATTCCTGTATTGTGTACTCTATCTCTGTCTTGTTTTTGTTGCTGCTACTCCTTGGTGGGATATATACTCCTATGATCCTGAGTTTTTGTCTCCTTGGGAATGCCATATATAACACTATGGCCCTTCTCTTGATCTCTTGTTTTTTTAATATTCTGATTGCAATATCTTTGTGTATGGCTATACTCACCCCTTGTCCTATCTTTTGCTATTTATCGATTGATGTGGTTAGCTAATACTTTTGATGCTTCCAATGTTTGATCTGTTATTCGTTTCCGTTAGTTTCTGTTGTGATAATGATCTCCCATTCTTTCTCTGCACAGTATTCCAGCCAAAGGTGGCATTTGTTGTCCTCCACCATTCCTCTTATGTTATGTGTTACAATTGACCATGCGACATAGTTAGTATTGTTCTTCTTTTCTGTGTGTCTTTTTTTTTGTCCTGTGATAAGTTTTCATTGTAATTTGGGTTTGTAATTATTGTTCATTCGGGCAGTGTTGAGATTTTTTGTTTGCTGTTTTCCTCTCTTAGGGATTCTGTTGTATTGCTTGCTATCATGTTAATATGTTGAGTTGTATCCTTCTGGGGATACCTGTTGTGAAATCTTGATGAGATTGATTACCTCTTTCATTGTTGCACTCATTCTGTTTAGTTGTTGTTGGTATGCTTCTTGGGATTTCTTTATGTCTTGGATACTATCGCTGGGGGCTCTAGTTGCTCCTCACTATTAGTGTTTGTGTCCTTCTCCAGGTCTTCCATGAGTTCGTTAATGCTCTCAGGGTACCTATTAATGCATTCTTGTTTTAGAGCATCCACTCTCTCAGCCAAATCTTTCAGGTCATTCTTCATCTCTTTTATGTCCTTTTGGACTAATAGCAGTATGTTCAGGATGTTATCTTGACGTTGCTTGTTTTCTGGGTTATAGCCATATTTCAGGATATTTGCATAGCTCCTTGGGTTGTTTCTGATGTTGAAATACCTTTGTATATCTTGGTTAGGGGCTGGTCTGCTTCCTTGATGTCTAATAATTCTGGGGTTGTTTGACCTGTTCGTATATTGTCTTAGTGAAAGTGTCTCTGGTTTGTTAGGATATGAGTACATGTTGTGTTCTGGTGAGCCACAAATGCGATATAGATGGAGCTCTCGTTGGACCCATTGTGTCTGTATTTCTCTAATTTAAGGGGCTGATGATTTGGCTACTTATAGATCTTCTATAGATTGAAAAGTGAAGACAACAAATATTTTAGCCTGGTTATCATTGTTCCAAGGTATGTATACTGATTTTGCTCCTGTACTTGTGGTGATCACTGTCAGGTCTGATGCTGTTGTATCCGGTGGTAGTTGGGTGAGGGGGGCACTGTAATGTTCTCTTTCTTCTTTGATTTCATGGGTTTTGTAGAATAGGAATATCTTGCATGATATTAAAGGCCAAAAAAGTCAAAAAGTTCAGAATTTTCGCCGTGGTCACGTGACCAATGATCGTGACACGACTGAAGCTTATGCGAAACAATCAATTGCTGACTATTACCATACCCCTTACAAGTTAGAAGAATACACGAACAATCTATTCACGTCAAAAAAGTAAAAAACTATGAGCTGAGGTAATAGAAAATTAGCTGACCAAGTGGCAATTTATGCATGACATAATACTAGAATAGCCATAGTGATTATGTAATAGCCCTATATGTAAAAATGTATAAATGTAACTTCTTTCAATGACTTAATAAAATGACGACTCTCACGACAAATCTTAAGATGAATCTTTTGGATAGATCGTTATAACAGTGAAGATTATAAGTAGTTTTAGGGAAAACTACTTTGAGACTCACCCAAATCTTTTTACACCTCTGTCTTGATTTTTGGTATTGTGTGTGTGATAGAAGGATGGACTCTTCTATTCACAGGTTACACGAGCTTTTGGTCATTAGCGACAGACTCGCCGATTAGCCTGCTACAATGAATAGTATTTCTTTGTGAGTAACCCTTCCTGGCTGATCTCTACATAGTCGGAGGTATTGGAGAAGGTAATGTTTGCCATCTGGAATGGTCCAGCTTTCTATAGAGTTATATAGTCAATGTTTATCTGTTCATTGAAAAATTCTGCTAGATCTGTTTTGGTGAAGTGTAGGGGAATGTCCCATACTCTAATTGTATGGAAATTGCTTTCTTGGGAACCCAGGAAGGTGATCTTCCTGAATTTGGCATTCTCATTCTCTGTCAGTATAGTTTCACATCCCATATTTGCTTCTTCTTGATTGCCAAAAATAGTGACGATCTTAGGTTTTCCAATTGATTATTCGTATCTCATATATTTTAGAAAGGGGAGATATGCCATTTTTTGTCTGATGAAGTTTATTTTCTCCTCGGCTGTCTGTCCGGGGACCAGGTCTGGATCAATGAAGGCTTTTCCAGACCTGAGGGTCTCTTGGTATTCTTGGTGCTTCTGGAAGGTAGTTGGGGATCCCTGTTCTTTTTTTGTGTTCTCATAACTGTATTCAGTCTGTTCAGTGATACTTGGAATGCTCTCTTTGGCTGGAATGTCTAGGATTGTTTCTTTTTCAATAGTGTACACTGTATCTGGTGAGAGGGCTCTGCTGGTTCTTGTGCTGGTCTCGTTCTCCTTCTCTGGTTCTTGCGTGTTTGATTCGACATCTATCCTGTTTGCTTGGTCTCTGTCCTCCTTCTCTTTTCCCTTGTCTGATAGTTTCTTCAGATTAGCTGTTCTGGTTCCTAGTAGTGTGTGTCTAAGTTGCAATGAGAGAGTTGTTGCTTTGAGTTTCAGGATCTTTTCATTGTTTCTGCTGATCCTGACAATGTTGTATTCTGGTGTTGTCTGCTTTACGAGGCTTCTTAGCTGCCTCGTGGAAGTCATCTTGTAGGCTACTGCTACTTGATAGCCAAAGTAGAGTTCGTTTTTGTGTTTTTGCCAAAAAAGGAAATTTTTACGGTTTCTAAAATTTTTGGGAAAGAGTTTTTGAAATATTTGAAATGTAAGTGACTAATTAATTACTAATTAATTAATTAATCACCAATTAATCACCAATTAATTACTTATTAATTAATTAATCACTAATTAATTACTAATTAATTAATTAATCACTAATTAATTACTAATTAATTAATTAATCACTAATTAATTACTAATTAATTAATAATCAACTTCAAACAATATCTTCTTCAACAAATTTGAATACAATCTAATACACCTTTAAAATAGACAACTCCTACATCTTATGAATTGGACAAACTGAATCAACAAAAACAATATAGCTAGTAAAATAGCAAGAAACAGACTCCAAACCTTACAGAACGAATTCTGATCCATCAAACTCATGCTAAACAAAATAGAACAATCATGGAAACACATAGGAAAAAATCTAACACATGATACTATCTGGCTTATGAAAAGACATGGTTTCACATTTGATCTCATCAATGAAAACAATAATACTATACATGTTCAGAAAATAGACACTTCCATAGAAGAGATTATGAGCAAATACTTCTATTCAAAACATCGACACTATCTTCACAAACACAACATACTCTTTATTGGACAACTGTTAAATGTAGATAGTACAAAAACATTAAAATAGTGCCAAATTATAAGAATTGAAAGAAAAACATTTCCAGGTTCAACTTCATGATAGTTCTTAATCTTGAGTAGCAAAATCAAAGAAATGCTAGAAGCAAACAATATCCCAACACAACAAACAACAATCAATACCTTCAAACAAGAAATTCACATAACATTTTATAATATAATCAAATCTCTCTGGATTATACATAGAAAGAGAAAGAACCAACAATTGAAAAGAAACAAAAAAGAATAGACCAAAACACAACAAGGTATAGACATTATATTCAAGCTCCAGGAAATTTTCCACCAAAAGCATACCAAGGCTACAGATTAAATGTTCTAGACACTAACAGAGGGGAATGCAGCTTTACTGCAACTTGATAACATTCAATTACTATACCTGTTCAGAAAAGTTTAACATCTACAAGAGAAAACAACACAGATATAAAGGAGTGCAAGTGGAGAAACAGAATATCTCCAAACTTCCTTACCATAATTCTTACTGAATACACACAGATATTGGAACCACTTACACAAAACAAGAATATAATAGTTAGTATACCAACTGAAACATGAACAAGAAATAAAAAGAAAGACAAAGTTTTCAACTGCTCACATGAAATATAGAAAGGATAAAGAAAATCAGAGAAAAAATTAAGAATTTTGCTATCTTTGACATCTACACAGATAGATCCCTCACAAACTCAAAGGACAAATACTATATGGGCCTGGGCTAGGTCATCATCACCCCAGACTTAGAGGAACACACCTTTCAAGGACAGATCAAATAACATTCCTCATCTACCAGAGCAGAGATAGTAGCCATTATAATAGCTCTAAGTACATTACTAGATAACAGTATAGCAAATGTCTATACAGACAGTCAAGCAGCTATAAATGGAATAAAAAAGACCCTGAAGGAAGACAAAAACAAGATCAGGAAAAAACAAAAAAAATTCAAATCTTCTACTCCAAATCAAAACCTTATGCCAGTGAAGAAAAATCAAACTAGTGCTACACAAGATTAAAGACTACTCTGGAATAAACATAATGAAACAGCAGATCAACTGACATTAATAGATGCATAGAAAGGCATAAAACCAGGAGAAAATGAAAATGAAATTACTAGAATCAACAATTCAGAGATAGGCATAGCACTATAATGAAACAAACACTTTACTGAATTTTCCACAAAAATAATTACACAAAAGCTTACAAATACCATTCACTTGACAAAATGATATCTTTTGAATAGGACTAGATGCAACTTCAGTGAATGAATAATTAAAGAAATCAACTGGCAAACAACAACAGCACACTTGCAACTTATAAAGATGAGTAACCACCATACAGACAGGAAAGATCAAAAACAAAGGAAATTCTGTCTTAGCCTTTGAAATGATGAACTATCAACCAAGAGCAAGCTACATGCAAAACTCCCATTTGTCTACAAAAATAACAAATGCAACAAATGTGGAGATCCAGAAACCAGCACACCCCTTCCTTTGTTAACAACTCAGAGCAGAAACAGAAAAGATCCTAAAGGACATAACTATAACCTGTGTGGAAAACCACATAAAGAAAAAAGAATTGCAACATTTCACTACTCACTTTTTAAACAAAAATAACCTGGAATATAAGGAATACTTGATAGCAAATATTAGGAGGGCTTTCTTTAAAGGACTCATACATAGTCTCAAGATAGCCATTCCAAATAGAATTGAAAGGAAAAACTGTATAACAGAAATCTGGCTGAAAACAATCAAATATCTATATCAAATATGGCAAAGATAATATAAAACCTTTCAGGAGTGAAAAGCTAGAGAGGGAATCACTAGACAAAAAGAAAAAGCAGTAAAATATGAAACAAGAAAAGAAGACCTCACTTTCACAGCAAGGGAAAAACACATAATAGATCAATTCATACACCTAATCAATGAGTTTATGAATCGATGGATTACAAACCTTACAGACAACTTTTACATATTTGAAATTTTTTTCAGCACTAGCCTAGCCTTGGCAGGTTACTTTCTATCCTGGAGTGGCAACAAGATGCAAGGTGAGTACCTCAATACAGAGGAATTCTATTGAGCTTTATTTGGTAGTAAACAGGTAATATATCTTAGAATAGCTTCTATGTATTAATACTATATAATTATAAATAAAGCAAGGCTGAGCCAGTGTTATAAAAAAAAAAAAAAAAAAAAAACTACTATCTTGTAATTACTATTGATTACTATTTCTATATCCATGTATTCTATATCAATAATGTATAGCTGTAATAGGCTAGAGATTCATATATAGTCCAGTCTGCTACTATAGTTTGATTTTGATCTGTTATATGTATAGCTTTTTTCAATAGAGTAGATCCATCTATATATATTTATTAGGTCTAATACCATTAATATATCAATAAGATACTGGGGTTTGTTTTCTCTAATTTTCTCTAATATGTGATCTTTTTGACAATTTCCTATTTCATTGAAGTCTTCATTAATATAATGTATATATTGTTGTTTTTTGCTTTATTAATATTTGCTTTACACTATTGTAGAAATTTATTTTTATTATGCTTGTTCAATTTATCTAATGTATTATATAATATTAGAGTCCTATATTGGATTTATTCTTTGAATATCATATCTATAAAATACTCCAGTTGATACATTTCTTGAATCTGAAGATATATATTACATATTTTTTTTAATTAAAATACTTACTTCTATTATATAAGACCCTTATATTGGGTTTGTTGCCAGATTTGATATTTTTCTTCTTCATTATGCCATTTTTAATTCCTTAAAAGTCAAGTTTCTATGATTTCCAATATGTCTATTTATTGCTCTTGGTCATATTCTGGTAATGCTAACTTGTTTATTTCTATGTTAATACATTTAATATTCAAAGTTTCTATTTTTCAAGAATTGTATGATTCATTGATATCAATTTTTCTTTTACTTTGCCTATTGTAGACTCTGTTTTCTGAAGGTTTCCTAATTATAATTATTTAAAAAAAAGAAGAGGGTTAGTTCTATATATCTATTATATTGATAGATGTGTTTGAACAGTCCATCATCTTTTTTATAGTTAAAGCCATCATAAACTTTATCTGATTTATTCTCTTTGTTTATTATTTCTGTTGTTATTGGATGTCCAACCTTTTTAGTAATAGAATTTTGAAACTCAAGCTTCCTGGAGATATCTTATTTTATAATGGAGAGTTTATAATGGCTGGTCCTTTAATTTTGATATAGGAGCCTACCTTGATTGCTAAAACTTTCTTGTCCAAAATATACATTTGATGTTTGATAGCTTGCATATTTACTTGGAGTTGTTTGAGGATCTCTAGTATGTTTTTTATATCTGCTATTATATAAGTTTTCCTGACTATGCTAATATATGTATATCCTATAGTGGAGGTACTAACTATTATTCTTCTGTCTTATTTGATAAAGGGAATTCTCTTCTATTGTTAACTAAGAACCTTGACTGCTGAGTCTGTTAGTTCTTTCTTTTTATGTCATGTTCTTTTTTACTGTTGTATATTGAGTATGGTTATAATTGTGAACTTTATAGCTAAAAGATAGTTTGATTGTTCTTGTTATCTAGATTAATTCTGTATCCTGGAGACAGATACAGTATTTGTATCTTTTGCTCTATTCAAATATTAATCATTTTTGTAGTATTATATACTGAACTATTTGTTTTAATTCATATAATTAAAAGAGAAATAAATGGCCAAACTTCTATTATTTGATAATTTCTTTTAACTCCTTCATAAAAATTCCTTGTAGAAGGTTTTCCAAAGTTATACTGTACTGGTTTCTTTTCTCTTTTTTTTTTTTTTTTTTTTTTTTTTTTTTTTTTTTTTTTTTTTTTTTTTTTTTTTTTTTTTTTTTTTTTT
>CAJVPT010002678.1:0-17017 GCA_910592055.1 Acaulospora colombiana
TATATGGCATGTTAGCCTAATAGATATAGCACACAAAACTTCACAACACCTTATAAAAGAATATCTCAAAAGGTATGATAAGTAATAATGGGTTCCTAAAATATTTAGTATATAAAATTTTGCAAATCACTTATGTTCCTTTTTAAGGGACAAAATTTATAGCTCTTCACTTTAATAAAAACAAATATCAGAAAATACTATAAATTAATGATTTAGATAATGAAGAACAAATGTGAATAGTTTTTTTATAGTTATTAATTTAAAAATTTTAATATTTTCTAGTAAGGAATATTTGACTTTTGTCCCTACCTCCTCCTTTACAAATCTATCTTTAATAGTGAGATATGAAATATACATATCTATAAGGTCAAAACAAAAACAAGGATCAAGACTTATATCAAGTGGCATAGCTATCTCAAAACAAATCCAGAAACATTATGGATAATCCTCTTAGGAACAAAAACTACTAGAGCTTTCTTCTTTAAGAAAGATCTGACAGATAGAGAGATTAATAATATTCTAATGGAAAGAAACAAAAACTCTGCAAGATTACTAGGTACAAACAAGTCCTACTCAAGTTTTATAGCCAGGATACTCAATGGTACAAAAGCAAAAGTATATTATATCCCAAGAATCCCCTTTATACCGAAGAAATAAAACTTTATAGTCATATGCTTTGCATCAAGAGAGACCCTTAACAAAACCTGTAAATAACATATTTTCTTATAAGAGTTATATCTATCATAAAGTATAAAAAATACAATAACAAAGAATAAAAAGATCTATGATACTGAAAGAAAAAGAGCCAAAGCACAAGATAGAGAAGTTTAAATAGACAATGAGGCACCTATAGACTCATTATTTGACAACAAATCAATCAGTTCCTTCTCCTCTTATAGTAAGAATCATCAACCTTCAAGAAGGCAACACCCAAGAGATCCATCTTCAAGAGATTAAAGAAAATCCTATAAAACTCAAACTAGTAGAGAAAGACAAAGAAATAATGAAAGACTCAAGAACCCAGCCACAAGAAGCAATAGAGAACCTATTGGCAATCCAAGGTCTAGTCAATATAATAGTTTTGATAAGTATGTGCCAAATACAAAAATAGAAAATGAAGAAGATCCACTATACTGTATCTTAAATAACTTAGAAAAGTTAAGTGGCAGAATAGCTAGACTAGAAAATAGAACAGCTTCTAATAGACAAATAAAATACAGTAGAAGAGAAGCAAATTGCTTTTAAAAAGACATACCAGTTGTTCAAGATAATAAGAGAAAAAATGAGTCTGGTTTATCTTCAATAGAAATTTCAAAGAAGGGCAAACATTAACAAAAAGAGCATAACAATGTACAGTTAAATATTTCAGATCTAGAAAAATTCTTAAAAGTAAAAAAACTGACTTTTTGAACAAAAAAGAAAAAAAAAAAAGAAAAGCAAAGTAACAACAAAGATGAGGAAAATGACATTGAAAAAAGTGTAATAAAAATAGGCATACATAATATATAGGATATCACTAATATAATTAATCAACATAGTCTTATAAAAAACATAAGCAAACAAGGTATAGGGGTAATAGGATTGTGTGAGATCAAGCTAATGTATAGCAATACAAAATAGGCTTTCAGTAATTAAAAAAAATACAAACACTTCTATAGTACTAACAAAAATACCTATATGGTGTAAGAGTAAGTCTACTAATAAAAAAAGATTTCAAAAAACAAGTTGTATCAGTTGAGGAAGCAGATGGCTATATGATTGCCATTAATATGTTAACAAAGAAGAACAAAATCTATATTATACAGATTTATATTCTATCAGATAGATATAGACACAAGAAAGTACAAGACAATCTAATAAGCTATATTAGATGAAAACATAGGTAGAACTTTTACACAATTTTAATAGATAACTTTAATGCAGCATACAATCCATCAGAGGATAAAGTATTCTTATCCAAAGTATATTTCAGACCCTTATGGTCAACTAAAATTCCTCTATTTAACTTTTTTGATAAATGGGGTTTTTTAGAGATATAAACAATATGGAAAGAGAAAGACAAAACTCCTACAAGGCAAGACACTATAAGCAGTAGTAGAATAGATTTTATCTGGATGTTATAGAGCTTGGCAAAATACACAATTCTACAATTTGATAATCAAAATATGAAAGAAACTATTGGAAATGTTCACATTATAATTTTGGTAACCCTATATAATGATAATCTATTCACAAGAAACAAGACAATTAAACACTACACAATATCCAAAATATGAAGAATAATCTAAAAAGACATCTCCTAAACAATGACAAGTCTTTCGAAAAAGTCTGAACTATAAACTCAAAACTTCTTTGGAGCCTATGCTTAATAAAGAACTTGATGAAGATGAAAGAGAACTGCTAGTAAATAAAATTTAGAAAATCTTCAAAGATCTAATTTGTAGGATAGCTTTTAACAAATTAGAAACCAAAAAACTAGTATTAAATAAAGAAAAATGATACAAACACAGTTTAGAATTTATGCAGTATAAAAGAGTTCTTCAATTAAAAACAGTCTTTAAGAAAGTGGAAGCATCAAAAGAAATAACAAAGGTGCAGGAGCTCAGTGTAGCTATCTAAAAACACAATACCACACATAATCCATATCATCAGATAGAAAACTATTGGATCCAATTCAGCATCTTTAATATTTCCTAAATACCCTTGAAAAAAGATATCCAAGATACAATAGAAGGGCTCAAGTTTATAAGTCAAAACTTAGAAGTCAAAAAAGTAAGAGAGAAGATCAAATCAACTTTAAAACTAAGATATGATAATCTCAAACACAATTAAAAGAAGATGATAAACTCATTAACAAATAAAGAAAGAAGCAAAATAGTACTTGACTAGATCAAAGTCAAGCAAAATAGTGTGGAATACATAATGATGAACAAAAAAGAAATTGAAAAAGAAATAAGAAGATACTATCAAGAGGTCTTTAAAATACAAGATGCCAACTTTCCCAATCTTACTAAAGAGTGTAAAAAGAAATATAATCTTAAGCAGTATATTCAATATACATGGTATGACAATTTTCTAGAACCAATCGCACATGAAGAACTGGAAGAAACTCTTTGTGTGCTTCCAAATAACAAAACCTCATGAAAATCCCAAATTAGCTATGAAATGCTAAAGAAATTGAGTTAAGAAGGAAAAAAATATCTGTGAAAGATGTTGAATATCTTCTTAAGATGGGAAGTTACATCTGTATATTGAAAACAAAGCCACATATATTCAATAGATAAATCAAAACCATGGGAGTGTGAATTAGCAAATATAAGACCAATTGTACTACTGGAAGTTATCAAAAAGTGCTTCACCAAAATTCTAATCACCAGAATGAAAAATATTTGCAAGATTAATAATATTCTTAGGGGTCCTAACTATGCAGGATTGCCAGAAGAAAACATAGCAGAACACATTCAAATTCTCAATAACATTTGTGAAGATGTAAGAAAAAATAAAAAAAAGTTGTGAATACTCTTTCAAGACATAGTCAAGGCATATGATACCATTAGCCTAGAAATGTTAACCAAAGCAATGGAAAGGATCAATGTGCCCAAAGGTTTTATCAAGATCATGATAAGCCTGTTCTAAAATAAAAAGTTCAAAGTAATATTTGAGAATAATCTCATGGAACCAATAAAGGCAGGAGATAGAATAGATCAAGAAGAAACATCTCACCACTGATGTGAAGAATTTTCTATAACCCTTTGTTATGCAAAATCCAAGAAGATATAGAACAGGAATATAAAATAAAAGTCTCATGGAACCCTGATCTAAATAATACCACCACTAAAAAGCTAGAATCAAGACACGCAGATATAGCTTTTATAGATAATACCATATGGATAGCAAGGTCTAAAGAAGATATAGAAAAAATCCTAGAAATAACAAGAATCTTTTACAAAGCAAATGACTCTCAGATCAATAGCAACAAGTTAGTTTTGGTTACTATCAATAATTATAACCACTATTTGGAAGAAGTTAATATAGGAATCAACAAAGAAGTGATTAGAGAATTAGATAGAAGAGAGCAAGTAAGATTCCTGGGAATATGTATAGGTAACCAGAAAATTGCAATCAAATTCAAAGAAAGAGTCCTAAAAGAAATCAATACTATTACGAGAGTTCTCAAAAATAAGAAATTGATTGCTAAGCAAGCCCTTTATATATTAAATAGAATATTGATTTTAAGAATAGAGTTTAGAATATAGTATAGCATATTGTCCTGGAAAATATGCAATAACTTGATAGTAGCATATTACAAGCTCTTCAAAAACAAAGTAGTCTTATGTAGATTCATCCTCAATAGTGTGATTCATCATCTGAAGATACACAATCTTAAAAGTATATGGATGCTCCAAAAAGAAAGTGAAATAACTGGACTCTGTAATAAAATAAATGATCAGGATCCAGCAGGACTTACTACAATCATCAGGCTGAAACAAGTACAAATTAAATACTGGGAGCCCCACAATCTTCTTTCATGTGAATCTCTAGGTTACCTTAATAATAAAAGAAATTTTACATGCAAGTTCTAAAGTTAACTAAAGACTTGAAACTAATTTTCCAGAGCTGGAGTGGAATAATATTTTCAAATGAATCAAAGACAATAGTCCAATTCAAGAATACCTAACAATAGAAGAATATAGAAAGACAATACAATCTTTGCAAAATAATAGGTTAATATACATAGACCAGCTGCTAAATCAAAACTCCACAAAGTTCAGAAAGTAAAAAATGATTCAACTTATCCAACACACTAGCAAAGGTCCTATCCCAGGATAGTATGATATCCTACAAAGAACCATAACTAAAGAAAATATAAAAAATCTCACAACACTTTGAAAAAAGGGATGAAAAGAAAAATGGCTACCAAAATGTACTAAACTTGAATATGGCAGAGATAAACAAAAGAAAACATGGATAGTTGCCTAGAAAGAGAATCAACAAATAGTATAAAGAAAACTGGTTCAAGAGAACAACTAAGGTATTATGATAATTTATCATTTTAACTATCAAAAAACAAAAAATGATCACTCATTAAACAATAGAAATGGAAATGAATATAATATAGAAATAGAATCAGATTCAGTCTATACTATACTATTCTTAAACCATCAAAAAAATACTAAGAAAGTATGATCACTAAAAGTTCCTTGTTCCCTATTAGAACTAGATAGTATAATGATTAAGAGTATAGACCAGAAACCCAAAATCTAACAAATGACCAAATGAAAAAAATAGAACAGGTATTAATAGGAAATTGGGAACAAGAAATACTTAGAAACAATGTTAAGCAAGGAGAATAATAAGATCACTTATTTGAAATTCTCCAGCGCAATCAAGGATCACAAGAGAAGCTAACCTTTTACTCTGATGAATCCTTAATTGACCATGAAAATGAAAATGCAAAAATGGGTGCAGTATGGATACAAACAGAAGGAGCTGAAAAAGAAATTAAATTTCAGATAGTAGTCAAAAACTGGTCCTTATCTATAAGGGCAGAACTGGTAACACTGGTTACAATAGCTTTAGTAGCTTCGATAGACAATACTGTCGAGATCTTCACAAATAGTCAAGTCTACATCTCTAAATGGAAAAAGCTAGAAAAGGAAGATTCGAAGATAACACACAAAAGATGGTTAAAAAAAATTGGTTATTATGGACATAAATACTAGATCTTGTAAAGAAAAAGCATATTCAATTAAATTTGACCAAGGTTAAAGTCCACTCTAATGATTCATGGAATGAAGAAGTAGACTGACTAGCCGAAAAGGTATTAAAGCTACCAGCAATCAAATGGAAGAGTCTCAAATCAAGCAAGATACCCACAGAACTATGTGGCAAGAAGAAGTGGTAGATAGTCTAATGCAATAGTTTATCAAACAAATTAATAAAAGATCAATGGCTCTATTATGGATACAGTAATATAGAACAGAGACAAAATGGCATTACTAAGTTCACAAGTATCAAACCTACTCATGGGATATGATATAGTATAGGTTAAAGGATCAAAATACATGGGATATCTTCTTTAAAAACTCATAGAGAAAAAGTTTTCTGGTTAAATTGACCAATGATGAACTATCTATCTTAAGCAAGCTAATAATAAGAAGACCAGACCTATATAAGCAAGCAAAATGTATAGTATACAATCAGTATCAAAAAACAATAGAACACTTATTAGAATACTTTGGTTATAAGATTGAGATCCTAGTGGCATGGCAAAAAAAATTCAAGACTTTCTTTAAAGAATTTGACAAGTTGTATCAAGAATGCAAGAGGGAAGTGGATAAAAAAATAGTACAACCAGCAGTCGACAATAGAAGAGAAAAAGATGAATTAGATAAATAAGTCTTCAGACTAATAAAATTAGTCTTGCAAACTGATTCAAACACTCTTAACTTTTGCATAGGATTAGTAAAAGATGATGCAATCAAAGAAGCTACTAACCTAAACTGTCACAGAAAGAAGCCAGGAACAATAGCAAAAAAATAGATTCTAAAAGTATAAAAGAAGATTTGTAATCAGATTTAAAAACAAGTCTGAAATGTGAGATGTGAAAAAATTATTGAATGGAAACAAGAACAACAAATTAATAGAAGAGCAAAATATAAGAAAGCCCAGAAAGCAAGAAGGCAAGATCCACAAGATAATTCTAGTCACAAAAGTACAAGGCAAAGAGAAGAAGTGAAAGAGAGTGAAAACAAAAATCTTATAGAAATTATAAGAAATGGGATTAAATATGGGATAAAGTGGTTGAGTTTTGATCCTTGTTAGAACATTGTGCAGTGATTCATAGTAGTGATCTGTGACGATAATATTAGAAGTTGGAAGAGTTTCCACTTGAGCTACTAATGAAGTGATAAATCACTCCCAAAGTTGTACTTAGAGTCTTAGATAAATATAAGACTTTGATGAGTGAATTAGTTAGAGATTTAACTTTAGCGACATATATATAATGTATAGCTTACAATTGTTTAATAAAGTACACATAACTAGCTTGACAGAGGGTTAAAAAAAAAAAATAATAATAATAAAATAAAAGTGTTTCATGTTCTTCAAAGAACCTCTGATAAAAATCTCCTCTTATTAGGAATCAAATTTTTTGGAATATTCTTCTTCTTTCTGACTGTCTAAGAAACTTATTCATTAATGATATTGATTATTTTCTTATAATTATCTAAGATACTTATTGCCTACTTGGATTCAATATCTTGTTTGTTGCTTCCTTTTTTTAGATATTGATTTTTTATTTACCTGTGCAGACCTTAATAGCTTATAGTGGATCTCAAGTTCTTATATAACCTTTTAGTCATATTGTGTAACTATCAATATCTTCTAGCAGCCACATATAAACACTCTAAGAAAACAAGAAATAGTATATAAAAAGATAAATAATAAGTCTTTTCCTATCCAGAAAATCTATATCTTCATGTTACATCCAACTTTGAAAGGCAATATTCTATAAATTGGTTCTTTTACTTCTTAAAACCTTTTTGTCTTTAGTAAAGGAAATATATGTTTAAGTTTATTTAAGTCACCAAAGACCCAAGTTTTTATTAAAAGAAGTTTGTAAACAAGTAAGAGAGAGTAATAGTAACTCTTAAAGACAAGTTTCAAGTTGTTTTAAAAAAAGTAGGAAGACTTTATTATTTAAAAAGAATAAAAACTTCTTGTGAACATCTTTTTTTGCATACGGTTAAAGGATCAGTGAAAAGAATTTTTTTTGAAATTAAATATTTATAATTCTATCAATATGTAATTAAATTTAATAAAAAATATTTATTATAAAACTATATCATAAGTTATTATTTAAAAAAAATTGTTTGAATTTAATTATTGAGTAATGAGAAAATAATATAAATAAATTAGATTTTATTTTTGAAATTTGACTATTTTTGTGAGTTTAATTTTTTTTAAAAAAATTAAAATACTTATGATTGCTTTCAAAAGTTTGAGTTCACTTATTATGTTTTTATTATAAATTTTAGCTTTGACAATTTTTAAATCCTTAATTATATACAGTAACTAAAAAATTATAAAATTCATATATATTATATTTTAATACTAGTTTTATTTATTATATTTTTTTCAAAAATTTAACCTATGGATCTATAATGCAGTGATTAATACTCCGTAGGTCAGATAACAAGAACCACAATCAAATCCTTCAAAGGGCAATCTCTGAAAAGCAGGTAATAATTCACATCCATTGGTATAACTGTATATAACCAATGTTTCCATATATAGCTTGTCTCAACAGTTGACTGGAGTTTTTGTGTGATGCAAGTCAGTCTATATATGGATTGTGATAAGGCTAAATGTCTGAAATTGGATAAGATTATCCCTTGACTAGGGGTTGCAATTTTTATTCGAATCCGAATAATCCGTGAATTTGATCCAAATGGATCAGATCAGATTTTAAATTTTTTGATCCATTTGTATACGGATTGGATACGAATTTCAAATTTTGAAATCTAATCTGATCGAATTCTAAATTTTGTATCTGATCAGATTTCAAGTTTTAAAACCTAGCCAGGTCAAATAAAATCAGCAGTTTAACTATATTTAAATGTATCTATTTAAGATAATTAAAAAAAAACCCCCTGGTTTTTTTTTTATATTCCTTTAACACCTTTACATGTTTCTTTAAAATTTTGTGATATTTTTTATGATATTTTTCTCCTTGCAACATTACTGGTATTGTTTATATCAAAATAGAATGGAATACAATAGTTCTTTCAACGATTTCAATAAAATAAATGATGAAAGTTTCAGTTTAAATAGCTATGAATTGAGCAATACTAATAATATTGTTACAAGTAGTTTTTTGAAGATATTATCGAGTAATAAAATAAATTATAGAAGTAAAGTGTAAAACCATTTTACAAAGGATTCTGATTTCAATGAAAGTAAAAAAGTTTTCTGCAATTATTGCAGCACCAAATATACCTGTAGTGAAGGCAGTACCTCCAATCTTTTCAAACACTTAGAAAAAAATCACCTTATAAAAATAAATCCAACTTCCGATAAACCTTTAATTAAAAATTTTTTAATACTATAGTAGTCAGTAAAATATATTTATTAAATTTAAAACTATGCTAAATTTACTGTATTTTTTATATAGTGGATACATGAACCTGAAAAAATAAAACAAAATCTCATCCATGGATTATTATAAGCCAACATCCTTTTATGATCGTAGAGAAGCCAGCATTCCGTATATTTATCCAACCAATTTTACAAAAAACTAAAATATCAGCTGCTGCAATTGTTAAAACATATATAATGGATTCATACTTGATTGATCAAGAAAAAATTAAAAAAATTTTGCAAGAAGTGGAGAGTCGTATTTCATTCCCCCTCGATATTTAGACATCAATTTCGATGAAGGCATTTCTAGCGATAACTGCACATTTTATTAGCAATAATTGGAAAATGCATAATATAATATTAGACTTTGTACAAATCTGGGGCATGCATACAGGTGAAAATATCAAAGAAAGTTTTGTATCATGCTTAGAAAAATATATAATACAAAAGAAGGTAAATTTATTTTACATTAATATATTGCAGTTACATATTATAACATATATATATATATATTTTTTAAAGATAATAGGAATAATGACTGACAATACATCAAATAACTTGTCATTTATTAAATCACTGGAAGAATGGAGAAATTTGCAAACAATTTCTTTCGATACAGAAGAGAACCATTTTTGATGTCTTGCACACTGCATTAATATCAGGGTTCAAAAAGCCTTGAATATGTTTGCAAATAAATTGCAGAAGATAAATTTTTTATAGATAGGTTGTTTTATTTTTATATCTGTAACTAACTTATATATATATAGTTGCATAGGCTTATCGTAAAAATATGGTCATCACCACAGTGATGTAAAAAATTAAATGCAACTTATAAGTTCCTAGGAATGAAAGCTTTGAAACTAATTTTGGATGTAGAAACATACTGAAATTCAACATATGAAATAATGGCTCATGCTATATAGCTAAAAGCAGTAAGTTTAATTTGTTTTTATTGATATTTACAGTATTTTAATTTTAAATTTAAAAAATTTATATATAGGCAATCAAGTATATTATGATATCAAGCCAAGAATTAAAACAATATATATTTACTGATGATGATTGGAATATATTCGGGCAGGTTGTAGAATTGCTCGAGCAGTTTAAAGAAACAATAGAAATAATTTCAGCTTCAAACTATTCAACACTTTCCTCAATCATCCTTGGGTATAATACATTAATTGACCATTTAGAAAATATGTGCAGTAAAAAAGAAGTTGACAAAACAATAAAAGAAACAGCAGCTGCTTGTTTAGAAAAATTTAAAGAGTACTATAATAAGACTAATAAAGCAAGCTTGTTGGCAGTTATTTTAGATCCGAGGTTTAAAATAGAATATTATGAAATAAATAAGTGAGAAGAAATAGTCAGTGAAATTAAAAAAAGGCAAGTATATTTTTATATTTTATTGAATACGATAAAATAAATATTAAGCATGTTGCAATTTTAAAGTTTTTTAGAAGCTTTTAAAAAATACAAGAAGTGTGGCATAGAAAATACTATACCAGGCAGTGGTAAAGATATCCAAGAAACAGTTAATTTGAAGCTGTTTAAGTAACATCATGTAGAAAAACCAGATGAATTACAGCTATATTTTTTACTTCCAAATGTGTATGACGAAATCAATATATTGGTATGGTGGAAAATGCATAAACATCAATTTCCATATTTGGCACTCATGGCACGTGATTATTTGACAGCACTTGCAATGAGTGTTCCATCAGAAAAACCTTTTTGGCAAGCAAAAATTTAATAACTGACAAAAGAAACCAGCTATTAGGCAAAATAATTAGGGCATGCATGTGCTTGAAGTCATGGTGGAAAGGGTCTTTGACAAGGAATGCTGGTAATTTATTTTAAATTTTATTTTTTTTGTTATATTGTTTAATGTATTGTCAGAACTATCTTTATTGTTTAGACTTTTTCTAAGATAAAAAAAAATTTTAACGAAGCAAGTAGCCTGTATGTTACAGCATTTACAGTATATAACAATACTACTATAACATTCAATATAATACTGGTGTAGACCAATTGATGCAAGTTGCTGTAATTGTTTGAGTAGATAGTAATTGTTAAAAATTGATCGATATAAAAGTGATTTATAGTAGAAAAATGTGATTGAGCAATAAATAAAAAAAAAACTTTTTTTGATTTTTTATTTTGCTCCTTATACTTTTGTCATTTTACCATTCCTGCTACCAGATATCTTGCCTAGAAATTTTTTTTTTATCTGCAAATGTTTTCTTCCTGTTCTTGCAAGTTCTTGAAAAAATGTATACACCTCTTTATATATTGGCTAAACAATCGATTTTATTAAATATATATAGCTGCCTGCCACCACAACTACAATCGAAGATATATTTTTATTGCTTGTTGATGTTTTACAGCTATTATATTAACTTCCTTTACTTTACTGCAACTGTATATCTGGTTCTTTCTATTTTGACTAAATAAACTGGCACCTTTTTCAACTACTTTGACTGGCATCTTTTATCAACTAAATAACCTGATACCACAACTATCGACCACACCTTTATACCGATTCCCTGCTCCCACAATATTTACAATCAAGTAAGTACAAAGCACTGATATATTGTTGTTACTGAAACTTTTATATTTATTTCTAAAACACTGATATAAAAAATATAATGCATGTCTCGAAGAAACAGAAACAGATCATAGCTAATGGTGAGTAAATCGATCGAAAGGAGAGAACAAAAACCAAAGCGCCTTTTACCTGGCAAATCTATAAAGTTGCCTCCAGTGAGAAACCCTGGACTAATACTTGTAGGCTGGCCTTTATAAAAGTGCAACTAGCTGCTATTGATAAAGTTCGATATTGCTTCTAGTAGAAAACCCTGAAATAATATATTAAATTTTGTCGATAAATTGCTAGGCAAGCTTAAATCTGCTACATTGCTGCTGCTGCCTCCAGTGGAAAACCCTGGACTAAAGCAAGGCTCTCGAACATTTAAGCAGGCATTTGAGGCTGCAAGTTGGATTGTCGACAATTTAACTTGCAGCTAGATTTCGATTCCCTGTTGTACTGACAAGTTGTACATGTATATATATAGCTAATACCTGTTTTTTAAATATATATAGAAATTTATACTGCTGCCCTGCATTTCCTTGTGTCGTTGAAAAATGATAACCCAGAGGAGTATGCTGCCTGCTTGAAAATCCTTTCACTAAATTAACAAATGTTCACCTGGCTGTGTCTGACTCTAATATCGATTCTTTTTCAAATGTAAATATATCGATATATATGTACTTGCTATATATATTTTATTAATACTAATAAAAAATTAGAAAAATTGGTAAAGAGAATTTATGAGGTTCCTGAGATATTGCCATGCCAATGATGTAGAAACTGTAGCTGTTTTGAAAGCAGACATCAACAAATTGAAAAAAAATAAAATAAAAATACATAAAAATTTTGTAAGTTTAAAAAGTTTTAAAAATAAAAAATCAAATTAACACCTTTATATTTCAGGTAAGGAAGAACCTGATGACACAAAAACATTTTGTCGATGCCCATGAAGTAAAAACAATATTTCTTGAGCCCCTGCTTGGATATAACGAAAAAAAAATCAAAGGAAAGTGGATATATAAAAAAGTAAATCTGCTACCTTCACATGTACAAGCCATCGAAGTTGTCTTCTACCTACCAAATATAATAAAAAAAAATAAGAAAATTATAATTTGTGATAAAGATTCAGGCAAGGTAGTGCTTGCTGTATATCGTAATCAGATTGGACCTGAGGTTTTAAATATTATGCAAGATACAGTGCTGAAAATGTTCTAACTACGAAGAAGGATTATCTGATCTGATGGTATTTTAAAACTTAATCAAGGAGCATTGGCAACTGCTGGGTATATAAATTTTATATATGTTTAATTTTATACTTAAGCAGTACTGACAGCAAGTTTTAGGTTAGGTACCTATTGACAAGGGAATATGGAATTTTTACACATGTTTTTAATATACCAAAAGAGTTACGAGGAACAAGTCAGCAGTACTTGTATGAAGAAAAAGTTGTCACGATGAACAGCCTCCTGTTTAACTATACAATGGGTATTTTTTCTACCGATGTGACTTCGAGTATACAGCAAAAAATTGTTGAGCATGGGCTTCCAAGGTTAGATGGAAACAAGTATGGAACAGTTGAAAAAGGTATCTCAGTTTTTTATAACAATAAGGAAATCAAATTTAACAATCCCTTGAGTCTCTGTCAAGCATATTTATCCTGAAGGTACAGCAAATTTATCCATGCCGATATAAATTTCCTGGACCATGTAATTGCAGCCAGCTGCCTAAGAGGAATTCACTTTAAAAATGATCCAGAATTTACTTGCCGAGAAGAGGATTTCAATGAAGGCAACTTTTATATGGCTATATGGAAAATAAAAGTAGAGATGACAGGTATTTTTATATAAATGATAAAAAAGTTTGGAATATAAAATACTAAGTTTTTATTTAAATTTTTATACAAGGTAACACTCTTTTTTGTTAATCAGAAAAAGAGCTACATGACACAACTGTTTTGCCAAAGGAAGGTGTAACTAGTGGTTTATTACAAAACCTGGCAAAAAAAATAGTAACAGCAATTAAAAAATGAAAAGAAGGTACCGAAAAGAAAAACAAATAAAGTATCGGCAAGAGCAATTGCAATAAGATCCTCCTGCTTTGCTAGTACTGGAAGGATTGATAAAAAAAAACCAAGGCAGTATCAGTACTGTAGAAAATTTAAATTATACAGGTGTATATTTTAATTTAGAAGAAAATGGTCGTGAATGGCAATAAATTATACATATTAAAAATATAAATTATTAACTAAATGTTTATATATAAAACTTAAAGATGGCAAGTAAATATTAGATAGGAAAAAATGAATAAACAAATTAAAAAAAAAAACAGTTAAAAAATATCAGATTAACTGAATAGATATGGATCATATAAAAATAAATCCGTTCAGATTTGGATCGGATCAAATAAAACTGATCCGATCGGATTCAGATTAGATTAACCTAAAATCTGATTTGATCCAATCTGTTGCGATCCCTACCTGCCAACACCAAAACATCTAGTCAGAGTAATGCGAATACGTACACGTGTATAAACCTGTTGTTAAAACAAGTTTGATAAAGATCTATCACAACACAATAAGAGTAAATAGATTTGGCAAGATCCTCAATCACAACATTATCACAGGAAGTGATTGATATAAACAAAACAGTAGGAATCTATAATACAAAATTATAAACTAGTGTAAACAAGTAAACAACACTAGATAAGAAGGAATAAACAACACATGTCTAATCAAAACAAAAGCAAGACACAAATCAAAATAGGAAATTACTAAAACAAGAATCAAAACACGTAAAAAATTTTTCTGCTTCACGTGACTTTAGCAACATTATGTAATTTATCCCTTATTAGCCACCCTTCACATATACATTGAATAAGACAGAGAAGATCCTACAAATAATAGATAATAGAAAAAAGGATATTATTGATACTCTAATTCGACTTGCAAGAAAGTATGATGAACATAATAAACTATGGGTTACACAACAAATAACCAAACAGGGGCAAGTCACCATTCAAGTGAGAGAAGAAGCACCAGCCCTAGAAACTTGTACGATACTTGATAGCATTATTGCGAGTATCTTAGAAGTAGATAAATGATGTTTTATAAAGAATAAATCTTAATACAATATATAACTTACCTCTGGCAGCTTGGGAAAGAAAAAAAAGAGGATCTGCTTCAAATATATATCAAAAATGAATCTCATGAAATAATTAAAAAAGAAAATGATATATCAAAAAACATAAAAATCCTTCTCATGGAGATCATCGCCCAGGTAGAAAATGATCTAACAGTAGATAATGAGATCATAATGTCTAATGTTCAAGAACAAGAAGAGATAAAAGAGGAAATGGAACTCAAAATACTAAGAAAAAAAATCAAAGGTCAAAATATAAGTGAATATAGCTCATACATTACAAGAAACAGAACTGCAAATTCCACTTCAAATTTATACTATATAAGTAAAAAAAAAGTATATTGATTAGGAGCCATGACAACAAACATTCCAGGAAGCTCAGAAAAAAAATTTAGAGCCTATCTGTGCAATGCCTTAAAACTATCTCAAGATAAACAAAATCTTCTTCACAAAAGTTTCATTAATGGCTATGAATGGCTAATTCTTCACTTCAAAGAAGAATAAGATCTCTTTAAATGTTTAGAAGAGATAAACAAAAAGAAAGAAGCCTTCAGTCTTCAATGACTAGAACCAGGAAAAGAAAAACACATAGATCAACCAGCTATAGACAAGATGGAGAAAAAGATATTTCGAACCCACAATTCAGAAGAAAGCAAAGACATAAGATATGTAAGTTTAGTGAATGTGAATCATAAACTTTTTAGAAGCTATATAAAAGAACATCTAAAAAGATATGGGGTTGTTAAAAACATTGATATCTATAAGGTAAAAATAAAGACCAGAGTAAAGGCCTATCTCAAGTGACATAAACACTTCAAAACCAATTCTGAAGAAATATGGATGATATCGCTTGAAATAGAAATGACAAGAACAATCATTACTAAAGAAGAATTGACTGATAAAGAAATAAATAAGATATTAATTGAATAAAACAAATACTCAGCCAGGCTTTTAGGCACAAATAGAATACTCTAAAGCTTGATAGCCAGGGCACTTAATGGTATAGAAGTTAAGGCTTGTTATATATCAAGAAACCCTTATATATTAAAAAAACAAAACTTTACAGTAGTATATTTTGCAACAAAAGAAGTACTGATAAGAGCTTGCAAGCAATATATTTTCTTGCAGGGACTAAGCCTATCCTAGAGCGTAAAAGCCACAGAAGAAACTATAAGGGGCCCTAAACCTAGAATTGAAAAATTAAGAGAAAGACTAGGGCATAGAACAATAGAAATGGACACTGAACCCATATCAGATTCACCATCAGACAGTGAATCAATAAGCTCTAATACAACTATTGAATATAAGTGGTCACCTAATCAAATGAAAAGATATTAAGGTCAGAATAGTAATATTTCACAAAGACACATAGAACCTTAGGCTACCCAGCAACAGGAAGTAATAGGGTACCATTGGAAACCCTAGAAGCCTATCAAAGAATTAAAATAGGAGACAATATAATGAACCAGAGTTTGATAATTAGCAAGACTCACTAAAGCTTATATTGACAAATTTGAAAAAAATGAATGGAAAAATTGTCAAGCTTGAAAGCAAATCAAGATTCAACTGACAAAGAAGAGGAGGGATAGGATGGGCTGATTGCTTCTAAAAATGTTATACCAGTTGATCAAGATAAGATGGGAAGAAAGAGCCCGATTCTTCCTCAAATAAGATTTATAACAAGGACAAAGTATGAACCATAGATTCAAATGAAGCTATAGGATAAGGTAGTGACCTAAACATAGATAAATTCTTACAGAATAAGTATATTACCTTTTTGAAAAGCCAAAACATAGATAGGCAAATAAAGAATACAAAAGGAATAAAAGAAGATATCCAGAAAAGAGTAGTAAGAATAGGCACTATAATCAAATTTATATTTGACTGGTATGTCCAAGTGAAATTGCTTTTAAAAGGACAATTTCCAAAGAAAGAATTAAAGAAATGGTTTATAATAAAGAAATATTTAAGAAGAGATTCACCAAAAATCCTTTAAACAGTGTCATACAGTGTTTTTCAAGAAATATGGTTTGCTCTGAACCTAAGTTTATTAATAAATCAAGAAAACCAGAACAATTCCTTTAGTCCTAAAATCAAAAGAAGATATCCAATCTCCTAAAAGAAAAGTGAAGTTATTCCTAAACTTCCA
>CAJVPT010002679.1:0-17017 GCA_910592055.1 Acaulospora colombiana
GTATATATAATTAATCTGACAATGTGTAAAAAAAAATAGTTATTTTACTTATTGCTATCAAATATTTTACCTTTAAATTCAATATACTTTTATATTTATATTAATATTAAAATATTTATACTTTTTTATTTTATTATATTTATATTTAAAAATATAAATTTATTTTTATTTATTTTTTTATTGAAAATATATTTTTAATTACTTGTATTGTTAAAGTTTTTATATTAACTATTTTTTTTTTACACATTGTCAGATTAATTATATATACTTTACTAAATATTTGTAAGCTGTATATATAAAATAAGATGCTAAAACGAATTTTCTAACTTACTTATCTTGATTATACTATTTCTCTAAATATAACTTCAGGAATTATTTATTACTTCATTAGTAGTTCGAATAAAGACTCTTCCAACTTTTAACATTATTGTCTATAGATCATTACTATGGATTATTCATTCAAGTTTTGACAAAAATCAAAACCCAATCATTTTTTACCATGCTTCATATCATTTAGTAAGATTTCTTCCAACTTCTTGTCTTTAATTTTTTTCTTTTCATATAATAATTTTTTAATAGATAGATTTTATATGCACTTGATCTTGTTTTCTTGATTCTATTAATATATTGATCTTTTTATCTTATCACATTTATAGATTTCTGATATCTATTTCTACTCAATCACCTTTTTATATTCGATGTTTTATTTTTTTTTTAGAAGTGGTTACATACTTTCTTAAATATTTTTATTATTTTTCTTCTTGTTTCTTTTCCAATTCTCTTATTACAATACTTCAAATTAACTATTCTTATAATTAGATCTTTTTCTATTAATCATATACAGTATAGAAGCTAAGTGCATTTCAACTAGTTTTTGAAATACTTTTTACTAGTTTACTATCTATTTATTAATCTCTTTTATTTCTATTCTATCATATATCATTAAGTTTAACTCTTTCTCTTTGGATTCTTTTTTTTTATTTTCCAATAGTTTTTTAAATCCTTTCAAAACTTCTACTATTTCTTTTTGTTATACCTTCTTTTACTAAGTTTTGTAAGTTGAACATTCTAGCAAATGTTCTATCATTTTCTCTTTCTGACTATATACAGTATAATACATTTTACTTGCTTATAAAGATCCAATCTTCTTATAGCCAGTTTATTTAATATTGATAGCTTATCATTGATCAACTTGACAAGAAAGCTTTTGTCTTGTAATCTTTTAAAAGAAATATTCTATATATATCTATTTTTTAGATGTTTTTATACTAGGTCTCATGTATATCTATACTGGTCTTGAATTTACTAGTCTCATCTCTTCTTGATTCTATCTTGAGTTATTCATTGATAGGCCATTACTTTATTATTTGTTTTTTAATAACTTGTTTTTAAAAATATTTAGCACTATATCTTATTATTTAATTTCCATAATGATCTTGAATGAGACAAGATTTTTTCATTTTATTATTGAGAACTTTAGTACTTTTTTAGCAAGGATATCTATTTCTTTATTGTATTGAATATTAAAATATACTTTAACTTTGATAAGCTTGAGATCTAATTTCTTTTTTTTTACAAAATCTAATATTCATATCCACAAAGATTGGTTTTGTTTTTTTAATCATTTTTTATGGATCATTTTAGGATTCTTCTTTTGTATAATTATTTACTTTAAGATGCAAGCTTGACTATTTGTATGGATCTTGATCTTGCTATCTACCAGAGCTACTAGTAGTATAGTTACTATTATTACTAATTTTACTCTAATAGATAAAGGCCAATTAGCCATTTTAGTTTAGAACTTGCTTTTTCTTCCTGCCTCTCCTATCTGTATCTATGCTGTTCCCATCTTTATGTTTATATTTTTATAATTTATAAGGGATTTATCAAAATAAAAGGTTATTAATTCTTTTTTTTTTTTTTTTTTGTTATATTTAAGTATTTCAATTAGATAAAATTGATAAGTATCTTCTTCTATATGATTTTTGATAATATTTCTTTCCAATTTTCTACTTAGACCTATAATACTCTTTTATTTAAAGTAATTACTTGATTACTATATATGGTTTTACATATTATTTCTTTTAATACTTTTTGGAAACTTGGAATTTCTAGTAATTAGGCTTTTTTGGTAAACTTTCTTGCATTGAGATATAAAACTATATGTACAGTATTTTTCTTATACTTGTTTTAATTATGTATTGGTTACTTATTATTGTATCTTCAGTGCATTTTTGATATCAAATTAGTTTTGATTCTTGATTATTAAAGGAGCTGTCACATTTGAAGTGTTCTATTTTAATATACCTTTTAATATCATTTAAAATTAAATTTCCTTATACTACTTATTATCATTGAAACTTGTTTTCCATAATCATCCAGAGTTTCTATTATTTATTAAAATTGAAGTTGAGAATATGATGTTTTGAATCCCATTTTATTCATTTTTCTTCTCAGGATTCTATAAGCTATTTTAGTTTATTTCCCTATATTATCTCAAATGTAGATTAGTACTATTCTAGAATAGGTCCTTTACATATTTTTTGCAAAAGTTTAAGCATTCACTAATTTCTTATTTCTCTTGTTTCATAGTCAATTAGTTGATCTATATAAATTAGCTTGTTGTTTTTGAGTAATGAAATAACTTTCTAATACTTTTTCAATGACAAGTATTCTTTAATTGAACTATTTTCTGATTTTATTCAAAAATGATATTTTATTTTAACTTTGAAAAGTGATACCTATGTTCTTGGTTAGCTTCAGTACTTATAGCATAAAGTTACTCCTTTTTGAAAGATAATTCAATAAGCTGTAAATAAGCAGGTTGTTAGATTTTCAGTATTTGACCTGTACTTACTTGAGTCTAATAATTGTTATAGTTCCAGTTGGTCCTAAATTATTTAACATATTGTCTAGTCCTGTTATTGAATTTTCTTTTTGTAATATCCAAATACTTTTTAAGCTATAAATCTTGAAATAATATATTATATTGTTGAATATTGATCAATATAGTATGATCTTATTTATTTATATATATATTACTTGTTTATTGTATATAATATAGTTGAATTAACACATGTTATTACTTTGAGTTAACTTAATATATCTTGATATTGTTGATTCATTACATCTAGAATGTATTTATTCTATATATTGGTATTTGTATAATATGAGTAAATAGATTAGTTGTTGTGAGTGTTTTGATATTGATATTTATTATTTAACCTAAGAAACCTAAATGTCCTTCTAGGTTTTTAAGCCCTGAACTTGAACTGATTTGTTATTTTGAATTATTGTTTCTGAAACTTCTTTTAGTATCTAAAAAGATGTTAGTCTATACTGGCTTGACTAAAAGCTTTATGGAATTGATATTGAGTTTCAAGAAGTTTATTGTAAATCATTTTATCTTTGCTTTCTTTTCTTCCTAAAGCAAATAAAAAATTAAAGACTATTGTTATTAATTGGCAATATCCTTTTCTTGTTATCAAAAGTTAGCTATATATTATCTGAAGAAAGGTTATTGTAATCTCTCCTTAAAGTTATTTCTTGTGAAAAGTGTTTTCTTAAGAAAATTACTATAAAAGAAAAATTTTTAAAAATTTGAGAATCAGTAAAAAGAGTTTTTTTATTTTTGTATCTAAATTGTTGTTTAATCTTTAAGTATTATTATGATAATATTAATGAATTGAGCTAAAAATATGATTTTATATTTAAGTAAAGATGAAATGGTTTTTTTATATTCTCTATTATCATATAATATAGACTTGATAGATAAAATATCATCCTAATTGTCAAAAGTTTTTTTATATTTTTAATTTTGAAATATAATTTGTAATTTTTTTATTAGAATTAATATTACAATTGTAAAGTTTTCTTTAATTAATTTGTTTAATTTTATAAAGATTGTTCAAAATATTTTTAGATTCCTAGAAATTGATCTGACTTTATTTCAAATAAATTATTATGATAATATTAAAAATCTTATTGTTATTAAGTTAATAGAATAGAAATAATATAGAATTTTCCAATTATATTTTTCAAATATTTTTAAGATTATATATATTTTTATTATGAATACAATTATTTGATATTGTTCTATAAACTAGAGTTTTATTCTTGAATACTTTTTATATATAGTTATAAGATTATTACATATTTTTTTATTGAAATATATATATTATATTTTATATAGGATTCTATTAATAATATATTAAATATATATTGTATATATATATATATATTTATTTAAAAAAAAAATCAAATCTATTTGATCCTCTGACTATATACAAAAAGGATGTTTGCAAGAAGTTTTTATACTTCCTTACTAATAAAGTCTTATATTATATTAATTGAAATAGCAATAAAAGAATTCTATTCAGTTAAATTTAATAAATATTATATATTAAGATAATTGTGATATTTTATATTTGAAAAAATATAAAAGTATCAAATCAAATTGATATATTTAAATGCTATTCTCTTTATATGGTATATTCAAAAATAATTTTATTTGTTTATGTTCTTTTTAAAACTTGTATATTGATACTTTTATTTGACTTTATACCAAATTATAAAATAGCAAGATTCTACTTGGAACCTTGTATGGGAAAAAATGAAAGAAGAACATATCTGGAACACTTTCTTTAAACAATCACAGCAAAAAGCTTTCTCATAAAACTAATGAATAATGTGCTACCAACTTTGAACAAGCTGGTAACTAGAAGGTCTGACCTTTACAAACAAGTGAAATATATTGCATATAGTCAGCAAAGGGAAACTTTCAAACATTTATTAGAGTGTTCAGCATACAAGAAACAATTACAGGAAGCATGGAATAAAGAACAAGATAGGATCCTTAGAAACTTTAGAGGGCTCTTACGAGAGAGGAAAAAAAAAGCAGAAGAAAAACATGCAAGGTTGATTATCTATGACGAAGAAGAAATGGCTGAGGTGAATAAATGGATCTCCAAACTGATAGAATAGACCTTAAAAACCAATCAGGACACTCTAAGTTTTTGCACAGGGCTAGTAATAAGAGACTTAATCCTAAAAATGATAGATTTGAAATGTTATGGAAAAAGAATTGGTAATAACGCAAGAAGATAGATATCAAAAATGCAAAGAAGAGTATGCAATCAAATAAGGAAAAAGATTTGGAACAAAAGATGTGAGAAGATAATTGAATAGGAATATTCACAGGGGATTCACAGAGTAGAAAAAATCAACCGACTCTCAGGTACACACAGTTTAAAACCATCAATCCCCAAAAGTAAAAATCCTTTACCAAAAAAAGGAATTTAAGAAAATGAAAGCCTGAAAGAAATTCTACTCAAAGATGTTATTTATAGAATAAAGTGATTGGGTTTTAAGCTAGGTCAAAACAATGGATAGTGATCTGCAGTAGTAATTTGCGGGCAATAATGTTAAAGGTTGGAAGGGTCTTCACCTAAACCATTAACGAAGTGATAAATCACTTCTGAAGTTGCACTTAGAGTTTTGATATATTAAGTCAAAACAGTGATAAGTGAGTTAGATAAAGTCTTAGCTTTAGCGAATCATTTAAAATGTATAGTATACAAATGTTTAATAAAACACATGTACCTAACCTGACCTAGGGTATTTAAAAAAAAAAAAATTTTATTTGACTTTATTTATATCTTCAATTGAATCATCATGTTTTATTTTTTGCTAAAATTTCAATCTTTCAATAAAACCCCATTAATGGCATTTAAAAAAATTTTATGTACTTAGTTTTTGATATGAATGAAAAAAAAAAAAACCAATTAAAATGAGTTATTGTTAATAAAAAAAAAATTTTTTTTTTTAAGAATTTTCTAAAACTCTAATAAATATGATATGGATATTTATTATTCAAAAAAAAAAAAATTAAAAGTTTACAATAAAATTACAATAAAAAAAAAACCAATAATTCAATTGTATGTTTAAAAAAATTGATTGAATAAGATTAAAATTGATTGATTAAAGAATTAATAATTGATAATATTCTTGATTAAATATATATACTGCTGATTAAATTTTGGATTAAAAAAAAAAAAAAAAAAAATCATTATCAATAAAATATTAAAAAACGATTCATTTGATGTGCGAATTGGTGGAAAAAATATTAGTCAATAAGTTACAGGAACTGATGGTGGTAAAAATTAATGATTGATAAATTGACTGATTAGGTTAATGGTATTATTTTTGGGTGAATAGGATCGGTGATTGATTGTTACATGAAATAGTTAAAGTTTATTGAACCATCTATTCTCATTACAATAATAAAATTATTTCGGTCTTATTATTTTTACGCAGCATTGTAAAAAATTTATTCCAACTAGTGCATTGGAAAGAATACAACAGTACATATTTAAAATTTGTAATGATAAAAGAAACAACAATGTTTTGAATAGATATGAGGTCTGAAATGCATCATACAAAAAAAAGAGAATTCCTAATACATAATAGATTGTATATACTGTATTGTATTTTAGTTCTTTTGAGTGTCAATTTATTGATTTCAAGAAAGCGTACCCAAAAGGCGTGATCATTGAAGGTGCATCATTTATTTTTTAATGGTTATTTTGAGAAAAAAAATAAGATAATTTAGGCATTAACCGTTTTCCGGTGGTGAAAGATAATCGAAGCATCGTGTACGTAATGAAAAAAAAAAAATTACTATTATAGAGATTAAGATTTTGCCTATTCCTTTTTTTTCTGACTAATTGTGATATATGGGTTTCCGTAAAAGTCCAAGTTACTTGGGTGCATACAGTATTTATGACGGACGAATTGGTTTTCTTCTTATGCATTCGGATCAGATTTCTATAAGGAGCCAAGTATAGTCGCCCATCAATTTACATCTTTGAATCTCTTCTTTTACGCTTTGCTCTAATGTTAACATTCAGAATCGCACATTCGACTTACCACTTATGGAAGTTCAAAATCAAAACCGCCTCCGATTGAGATGCGCTCACTTTGTCATTCCAAAGAGTATTCAAGGATCAACACCGCGGCCATCATGAGGTCGAATTTGGATTATTTAGGGAACATTACAAAGCAAAGAAAATGTTCGCGGATTTTCTCCTTCTGAAAGGCACGGCAAATAAAAAAGGCCTTTGTTTCATTGAATTATATTAAAACGGGTTCATTGTTCGGGTATATGAATGATATTTGTTCATCAAGTTACACTGCCTACCTGTCACGCGCACGCACTCAAGATCTGATTGAGAACTCGTCCGTTTTATGATTCGTGACGTGCGGCCCATCAATCCTAAAGCAGGAACCACACAAGTTTTTTTTTTTAATGACATACGAATGCTACAAATGAAAGAGACAGCGACATCTTTTCACTGTGCATAAATGAATGGAGAAAGTAAAGAAGGGCCATTTCATAATGAAGAAGAGATGGGCACGGGGTCGTAGGGCGTTCGAGAAAATCAAGGTCATGTCTCAAAAGAAGGTGAACTTGTTGGGATGGAAACGCCACAACCCAAGATCTCTAATAACGGATAGCCGGGTAGAGGAGTAGCCATTTGGCGTTTTTTTTTTTTTTTTTTTTTTTTTTTTAAACGGAGAAGTGATTATTTCCCATAATTGTTTATGATTGCGAATGAGCGTTCTACGGATGCGCGTTTATGTCTATGACGGTGATGATTACAATGACCGATTAAAGAACGTTAAATGATCCGTAGCACGATCATAAACTTTATCATCATGCGCATTCATTTTAGCTTAATTCCGCCTGAAAACAAGTCATCAATCCGAGCAATTCATTCGTAAGAATAATGCAGGTAACATGTGACGCACTCCCGAACCCTAAATTCTCGTACGCACATACGTACGTACCTCATGATGAGGAAATTCTAATCAACCGGCGCCACATATTTTTTTTTTATAAAAAAAGAAAGAAAAGAAAAGAAAAAAGTAAGTAGGATATGATTGTTTATTTTCGTGTTCGGATTAACTTTTACAAATTTTGCTACCGTCATGTGTGTTACATCGACACCATCATGACTATACCTAATTAATCTAACAGTCCTGCTATCATGGTATTTACATACGCATACGCACATACGTACATATCGTTATCGCCATCAGGATAAACGACCTATGCGATGAGTGCATGCGAGCCTCTTTATTAATATGGACAAAAAAAGTAAGAAATTTCTTGCATCGCATGTATGAGAGAAGGAAAGGGAACCACCAAAAGACGCATTCACAAAATTACTTCATTATCATTATTAACTAAACACATCATTTGCAGTTGTGATACGGGAGATGAAGTGCGTTTATTGCGATAAGTTTTGCGGGGTCTGGAGATTGCAAGATGTTGTTTACGTGAATTAGCGTTTTTTTTTTTTTTTTTTGGTGGAACTATCGTACTATCGTTCAATAAACGGTCATGCTGAGTAAACAGAGGAAAAAAAAAAAAGCACAGTTTATCTTAAATTATGATGTATTGGGAAAGGGTGTTCAAAAATTTGTATGCAATGAGTAAATGAAGTCAATTTGGAATTGAATAAAGTTGGTCGATGAGTATAAATTGAATGAATCACCAATCGAACCGATGGCACATTGGCCTAGGAAGAAAGTTGGTGATTGTAAACGCACTTTGCGCACAACGGACGTTCAATATTAAAGGAGAAAAAAAATGAAAATAATTATAATTACTGTATAATGAAAAAAAATACCAATGATTCTCCCCCCGTCAGTGGTGAATAAGATTAATTTGTTTGATTCACAAACTTATAGATCGAATATTGTGCTGCCTTTTTCCGTGTCTTCATCCGATACTTGTTATGGAACTTTCCCTATTCCTCCGTCAATTAAAACAAATTGCACAAAATGTCGAGAAAATTTTGTGTGATAACATTTTTTTGCTCGCACAACATACATTTGCTGCACGAAAATTAGATGGTTCCCGTATGATATGCATAATGTGTTGTCAAACGTTATCGCGAAGACCTGTGCGCACGTACAATAATTGATCGAAATATTTGTTACACCTTCTCGAACTCGGTGAAAAGGGGGGAAGGGAGAGGGAGGGAGGGAGAAAGATTGGAATATTTTACACGCATAAAAAAATGCGATTGATTGATTAACCGATTGATTGATTGATCAATCGATTTGATGATTCCCTTCGTCAATGGCATTGCAAAAAAAGGGTTGAGACAGGATCGTTAATAATAATAATAATTGGTAATATTAAAGAGGGATCGACAATAAATTGAATGAGTAAAAAAACAAAGATGCATCTTCAAAGACATTGTCCGATGCGTTGTGGCAGTCACAAGGCAAATTCACCCAAAAAAGGAAGTGGGTTTTTTTTTAATGCAGCATAGGTTTACGTTGCGACAATAAACAATACACAACATTCTACTACGCGCGCATACACACATGCTAGGAAATGAAAAAAAAAAAAAATAATTTTTTGTTTCCTCTATACATAATAACGATTGAAACAGGTGCACGCTGGTGTGACGCCGGTGCGATGGCATGATGTCGATGAGTTGAATTAAAGCAGCGAGAGTTATAATACTGCCGAACGTCATGCTAACCTCATTGGGGAGATAGACTGATGTTCTCTCCAGAAGAATCGTGGATCGGCAAAGAGTGTATGCGCGCCAGTTGTCACTTCCGACGCCCGGGAGTCGAGCAATCTTTATTACTTTTTGAGCGTGACCCAAATATTGATCAGACTCATAATAGGCAGTTGTCAGGCCACCATCGTCTCTTTTATGCGGCGACTTGTGTAGGAACCATCTGTGCAATCGATGAATAATAATAAGCGTTGTAGTCGAATTGGCTTAATGCATTCTTTTTTTTTTTTTTTTTGTGTGGGAAAATATGTACTCGTGGCAGGTGTTATGAGAGCTTGGGAAACGAAAAAAAAGAGAGGGAGAGTACAAGGGGAGGACGAGTGCGTTGTTACCGATGTTTCTCTTTCATTCTTTTCCCTTTGTCACTATTGCATTGCCTTTTTTTGACCTGTGACATCCAGTAGAATTCATTAGAATGAAAAAAAATGATTAAGCGAACACAAAATTCCACGCTTTTTTAATAAAACCCGGTTCAAGTGTTTGTGTGCAAGGGGTCGTTGCGCACATCCGACATTCAAGAATATCTTTACGCATACACCCTCCAAACACACACACGCGCGCAATTCACAATCATAATTCACAAGAATATCTTTACAAACAACACATCAAAAATGAAAAGGTGTATCATGATATGGTACATTACAAAAAAAAAAAAAAAAAATGGAATAATGTGGGTTTTGTGCTCCGTTACCGTTTTACCATCGTGCTCATACAATCCGCGACTACTGTATATCAAGATTTCATAATTTGCCGCCTGTCCCCCCCTCCCTTCCCCTTTCTCCACAGAGATCGATTTCGTAAAACGACAAAATGACTCCTCTCGCGCATCGAACAATGGAAATTGTTGTTGAACTTTCAAACGAGGATCTTCCTTCTCCCCCCTTTTTTTCGTTTATGAGTCGATGTGCGCCTCCTTTGTATGCATCCAGATTGCATAGCTGATTGACATTATTGATTATATGATAATATTATCTTTTTTTTATTATACCCAATTTATTATTGTTTATTATTGTTGCTATTATTCGCTATTGTAAAAATAAATCAACTTTCTTTTACGTCCTCAGGGTCATCCGCATCTACCATACCGTAAGTGTTTTATTACTAATATGCTTTTTTTGTCGATGTTACACCAGCCATATCCGATTAATGAAAAAAAAATGTTTTTTTTTTTTTTTTTCACCAAGTGTACATACAGTATATGTATAGAGAAGGAATCCCTGCATTATGATTCTCATGTGGCAAAATATCTAATCAGAAGGAACAACTTTTATTTCATGCGCTCATCTCACTCGTCTCAATCTCTTGTTATCGATAGTTGCGGAATTCTTTTTCCTTTCGTCCATTCGCACATTCAAGGAAGAGGGGAACCGTTTCATCACCGGAAAAGCTCTATCGCATGACAAGAAAATACACGCGCGGGGAAAAAAAAAGGAAACAAGCTTGAAACTCGACTTACCATGTTCGGGTGGCTTAGGTTTTTTTTTTTTTTTTTTTTCTCGGCGACAGCGAGTGGCAAATGATGGGTGGAGAAGGGTTGACACGTCGGCCGTCGTCTATTGACCAAAGAGTAGTATCTGTAATAGCCAACGACCGAACGGCCCATGATATCTTTATTTTTCTTCTCTCTCTCTCTCTCTTTTCCTTCCTTCACTCCAATGTTTGCTTTTCACATGACAATTCCAGCGACGAAAAAAAAAAAAAAAAACCAAATAAATAAATAATAAAAATAAGATAAACATCTAAATTAGTTTCAGCCCTATGTTTGAGGGATTCCTTCGAAGGACGGATTTGTGGTCTCGATTAAGGAAGAATCTAAAAATTTCAATCCATTTTCGTCACTAATCTTCTCATGCATCAAACTCCATATGGTCGCGCTGATTGCACGATATTTTCTTTCGCATAAACACCCTCCTCTCTTATTTTTCCTTTCTTGCGCTCGTCCCTTTTTCCCGAAAGGAAAAACGGATTTCCCAAGTTAAACTCGATTAAGCTTAAATTAATGACCTCTGAGAATCGTGAAAAAAAAAAAGCCAACGAAGGGCGTAGGGGAAAAGGTTGATAACTTCATAAAATCGGCGGTCCACACTGTTGATACTAATTTCTACCTTAACGTGTTTACGTTAATGAGCCGGCACTGAATTTGCGGTGACAAAGAGGGATGGATGTGCACTTTGCAACTGTACCACCCACCGACTCTTCTTTTCGCACCAAAAAAGCAATGAGATCATATAAATCCTGACCACATTCAAAACCTTCATCATAATAACAATAATAACAGAGGGCGACACGGCCTTTCCTAATCGGGAACATAGGAACGAGAGTTTTGAAGGAGCACAAGGACATTTAACCGTTGTATTGTGTGTGGGTGAGTGCAAAAACTTGTGCGATACAAGAATTATCTATTCAGGTAATTGACCAAGGAATATACAACAAGGGTCATTCAAGGGTTTTTTTTTTTTTTTTGTTTTAATATAAAGCGTGTGTATACATACGCAGAAGAATGCTAACAGTTTTAGGGGCGAAAAGAGGACCTTGTGATCCGTTGTAGTTGCAATTCGGAAACATATCCAATGTGTCCAGTAACTGATAAACAGCAATTTCGTGGATGTTTTTTATATGTCGTATGACGGTGGAAATTAAATTAACATCAATAAATTCATCACTGATAAAGTTGGAAAGTTACTTTAATTTCTACGCAATGCGTAAGTTCGGCATGATGATGATATTCCTTCCGTCTGACCAGGTTACTCTATCAACTTTTTTTTTTTACTGTTTGAATATAAATAATGCTTGATAATTGGTATTTTGATGTACTGTGGATGGTCACGCGAGATCCAATACCTCTATGTTGTCGCCGAAATTTCATATTTTATATTGTACACGTACAGTATATAAAATAACGAAATAAAATAAATATATGTAGATATGTTTTTCTATTTCCTATGGTTTTGCTGCACATCGCCTGTCCGGAACTTGATTTTAGAAAATTAAGGGATTCTTTTGCGTGACCAATCAAAACCTTAAACTGAAACTGGAAATCTTCACTCATATCATTCGCCTATGACTAGTGGTGCCTTAGCGAAAAAAAAAAAAAAAAAAAAAAAAAAAAAAAACTCCCCAAAATCCTGGTCTGCTATCCATTGGTGGTCACTCCGGATCCATCCATCAAACAAATATACAACGTGAGATTTCGTTAGGTTTATTTTAATTTTAATTTTAATTTTAATTTTTTTCCCTCCTTTCAACTACTCTCCAGAGTTTCCTCGAGCCCAAAAAAAGGATCATCGGTAATTATTTGTGAACTCGTAAAAGGTGAGAGAGTGACACCTTTTTTTCTTACCTAGTTTCCACCAGTGATCTCGGTATACAAACCTATTCCTTAGTGTTCTGTGCACAGCTGCTGCTGCTGTCAGTCAGTCAGTCGGTCGGTCGGTCGGTCGGTGTGTCGCAAGGAGGATTCACCATAATTCCACCCAACCTGTTCTTATAAATTTTTTTGATAGAGCGCGCGTCCCTTTCGAAATCGCACCGTCGACACCGACGTTTTCCAATAACGTCGATTTACAACAACAAAAAAAATTTTTTTTCTATTAAATCGAAACCGAATTCATTTTTTATATTATTATTATTATTATTATTATACAATACACACATATATAAATATAATATATATATATATACACACATGTATATAACAAATATAATATAATATACATATATATGTATACATGTACATATATATATACATGACTTTCCTTGGTATTCCCACTGCACAAAAATTCGGTTGCTCACACCCGCGTGCACGACTTTTGTTATACGTTTGTAGTTCGAGAAACTTTCCGTCCACCTTCTAAACAAAGCGCGCGCGCACACTCCACTATCTATTAACCGATATCACTGTCAATAATAACCACAACGACAAACACCACCAACTAATAACGCACGCCTACAGAGACTATGATCACTGAAGAAAAGTGGCCTATCCAACAGCAACCGCAAGTTTCACCCTCTACTCACCATCCACATCCAGCAATGTCTCCGACACAAATGAGCGGGATGCCCCCCGAAAGCTACATGCAACCCTTCCCGTATGACGGTCAAGCCGCGCCAGGACAGATGCACACCCAACCAATGTAAGTCGAAGGCACGTCACTTCACCGAAAGTGATTTTTTTTTTTTTTTTTTTTTTTTTTTACATTACCTAGGTAGATAGGTGGTTTGGATCACTAGATATCGTGCACTCCTACATATTTTTCACGTCATAAATCTTTGTGCGCGAAATATCATGGTAGAGTGTGCGTATAATAAATAATTAGATGCCACCACCACCGCTCGCGTTTGATCTTGTGCACTGGTGATATTTGCTGGTTTTAGGTTACGCACGTTGTAGGTTTCTTTCTAGCGCGTGTTACCTTACACACGGAACACCGTGTGTATCGATCCATTTGGTTTTTTTCTCGCCGCCTACCTCCTTCCTTTATCCTTTTCTTCACCGCCACCACAACCTTTTTCTCCCCGCGTGCATACATATTTTCTTCTACCCTCAACCCGCCCACTCAATAATTACATTAATAACAATTACTGGTGATAGCTTCGGTGGTATACCCTTTAATAACACGTTTCCCCCATTACCATTAGCGACAATGTTTCCATTTTTCACTAGGCCAATTGATGGCTCTTATGCTAACATAATGATGGTACCACCGAAACATGAATTCGCTTCTATCCCTCAGAATAGTCAGACCTCATTTCAAAGGTAGTTGAAATAATAATAATAATAATAGTAATAGTAATATAATAATAATAATATATCGACGCAGGCATTCGAAAGAAAACACCGATGCATTATAGGTGATGGTGGTGGTGTTATTATTATTACACTGTCCAGAGGATGAGCGGTGCACTAAATTGAAAACTAATCCAAGAAAAAAAAAAACAAAACAAAGACATATATATATATATATATATATATATATATAACAATAATAATAATAATAATAATAATATATGTATATTACATACTAATAAGTCTCAATTTATGTTAAATCAACAACGATAGCTTCGTACCGATGTCTCGACAGAATGGATCTCCAACTAGCAACTCCAGCTCAACGGCGAATCCCTCCGTCGATCGTAAGACTATTGAGAATCGTCCGGCGTTCACCACGACATCTTTTCACGCTGCCTCATTTCAACATGGTGCCGGGGTGAGGAAACGAAGGCCTGATGCTATGGGTTTTCAGGACGCTGGCCCATTCTTTTCGATGACACATCAGCATTATAATATTCACAGTGTGGACAGGTCCATCAGGTGCGTTGTTTTGTCATGTTGCTTGCCCCAAATTCTCTTATTTCGTTGCATATCTATTTTTCACCATCATCCGGACTGTTCGCTAATTTGCCATCTTCACGTGATTCCCCGCTCGTCACTTTTCATCCCCTCTTCGTTCGTCAAACAGTTACAAACTTCAAATTAATTCCAAGGTTGACCGTGGTTTTTTCTTAGCAGATAATGATTGGACGTGTTATCGAAGAAACTATTTTCAGATTAGTAGCGCATTCTCCTTCGTGACCACACATCCGCTTAACGAATCCGACATACCGTGCCTCATCGAGGTCGATGGACAATTTCATCCTGTCACCGGCTTCCAGTTGGGTATCACAGCACGTGTCTCGAACAGCGACAAGAAGATCGAATTGGTACAACACACTCCGAAGCGTGACAAAGGTCCGCAAATGGTCCCAATGCCAAAATCAATTCGTGCCGGTGGTAACTTGAACCTAAGCTCTGTTGGATCGAACTCAAACATCGTTACCTTTGAGCGTATTCAATTCAAAACAGCCACCGCCAACAACGGCAAACGTCGTGCTGCCCAACAATACTACGTGGTGGTCGTGGACCTCTACGCGCAAATTGAGAACGGTGAGCAATTACAAGTGGCCAGTTCAACTTCCGCTCCATTGGTGGTGCGTGGGCGTTCTCCTGGTCACTACGCCGATAATCATGAGAATCGCTACAACCCGATGGCCATGAACCCGGCATACCCAAACGATCGACACATGGGTTTCCCGCATCCACAGGGACCGAATGGTACGGTGATCCCACAGGATTTTAGCGGAGCCCCTTTTCAGGGTCCGTATGGGCAGTACCCACCTTTCCCGAACTTTCACGGAAATCTGATGATGACCGGTGGCGGATCGAACGGACAAGCCCCCCCGTTCCACCCACAGCATCCACATCAACAGTACATGGTACCAAGTATTTCGGATTCAAGTGAACAACAAAACTCGGAGATGTACAGTGACCCTGGTAGCATGGTGAACGGTTCGCATGATCAAAAGATGCATTCGAGCCATGGGCAGATGGAGATGCATATGGACGGCGTCGGTGCCACGTCATCCTCCCATTCCGCCTTCTCAAATTTCGAACCACGACAGCTTCCAACATCAGGTGCAAACTCAAATTCTGCATCAGGTGGTAAGCCTTTCATGAAAATTGAGATTCCACAACCTTCAGGACTATCCGAACACCCTCTCACATCACCCGCGTATCACTCACAAGAATACATGGATGGAATCCACATGTATCCCAACGGGGGACATCCTGCAAATAACGCATCGGCACACCACGGCGGCTACCATTCAGACAATGAACAACACCACAGCAACGGATTAGGTAACCATGTTGGTGGACGGCAACCGAGGTCAGATGGTGCTCCGGAAAATGGACAACACCATTCACCATCACTCAACGGGGTCGAAAAGCCGGAACACGGAGGATCAAAGTCACCGCCATCAGTGAATAGCAATACCACGACTCCCACGACGGAGTTAGGTAAAGGACTTAGTCAGTTGAATTTTCGCATGAATAAATTGGAAGCCGATGATAAACTGTAAATGACAAAATATGGACGATTTTTTTTTTTTTTCTGCTTTATTCGCCTCTATTTATTTTTTTTGTCTGGCTGTTATTATTCATTTTTGGGTGATGTTTTGGGTGGTTTTTCATTTTGAAAAAAAAAAAAAGTTTACCTTCAAGTAAAGTGTATTTTTGCATGCACCTTACATTGTATAATTTTGGGGGCTTTAAATTTTGGTTTTTTTCCTTAAAAATTCGAAAAAAGGGGTTTATTTAGTGCACGCGTGAATTTCCTTCTTTATTTTTTATTTTTTTCCTTCCTTTTCTTTATTGCACCTAGACACAAGAAAATAGAAAATCACCAAAAAAAAATATTTTTATGGATCTAGCATCACTATTATATATTTGTAAACTTTTCCTCTTTGCATTATACCTACTATATATAATTCCTTTTCCTTTCCTTTTTTTTTTTTTTTTTCCTTTTTTTTTTTTTTTTTTTTTTTTTTTTTTTTTTTTTTTTTTTTTTTTTTTTTTTTTTTTTTTTTTTTTTTTTTTT